>CM076581.1:1245143547-1245263406 GCA_034641835.2 Pinus albicaulis | reverse complement strand
AAGTGTTGAATCTTTAATTAAACTGAGAGGGGGGGGGTGAATCAGTTTAATACATATATAAGCCTTTTAAAATTTTCACCAAACTTATTTACAGCTTACTATGTGAACAGTCTTAAAATGTTGCAGCTAATATTAAATTAATGTGACACCATACTTATGTTGAGAGCAGCAAACAATTAAGCAGATTGAAAGAATCACATCAACACATAAGAAGCACACATAGAGACAACAAATGTAAGTGGAAACCCATAAAGGGAGAAAACCACATCTTATTATTGTTGTGATGCAAAGGCAAGCTCCAACTCCCTCTCACCACTGTTTTTCTGCAGGCACCAACCTACAGGAGGCTCCAACCTCAATTCTGCAAGCTACAACTTGCAAAGAAGCACCAACTCCCTTCAATTTTCTGCAGGCACCAACCTACAGGAGGCTCCAACCTCAGTCAGCTACAACTGACAGCTATCAAGCTGCAACTTGATAGGGAAGCTCCAAATTCCTCAATTTATCAAACTGAATGTTTGCTGATTTACCTCAGATATCAGCTCTGTTCTGTAGCTTCTCTTTCTGCTCTTCTTTTCTTAATCTTCACTGCCTCACACTTCTAGATTCTGCCTTCTCTAGATTTACTCTCTCTAACGTATTTTTATGCATATCCAGTTGATATTATTTATAGAGTTCCTCACATGACTGTTTGTATTTCACAAGGAATTTTGAGTGAACAGTCATGACTCTTTGGCTTCTGTCTTCTCATTCCTTTATCCAATCTCAATTTAAAATTGTAATGATATGTACAAATTTCCATGCTACAGTGGGATTTTTCTTTTCCTTAGGATACTTTCCAATGCATCACAAACAATAAAAAACTTTAATTACAACATTTACATTCACATTTTTCGGTTACACATTTCAATTTCACTCAGCTTCTTTTCTGGATTTTGGCTTGACTGGATTTGTCTTTTCTGCTGCTGTTGAGTGACTGTTCTGTATATCTTGGTTCACTTCTATGTCTATTCATCTGTTCACTGTACTTAATTTCAACTATTCATTCTGTACTTGATAGTGGGGATAACCCACAGTCCTGCTTTTCCTTGCTTTAAACCTCAATCTGTGTGTAAAGTGTATCCAAGTTTCTTTTCCAGAGTCCTCAATTCTGGCAATCTCTCAGCATTCCCTTATTCTATGCTAGCAATTTTAAACAAACAATTCTGGTTTATTTTAATATCTCAATTCAGAGAATTGAGATCTTAATTCCAAATTCCTCCATAACTACAACCCAATAGTCCATTTTCACACGATTCTGCTGGTGGAGGTGTCATCTCTATTCTGTGGTTCAAACCGTAATAATACCATCTCTTTACATGCGCACTGTAATATCTCAATGTCTATAATATATGCAATTCGTTCATACAAATAACCCAACATCCGTAAGGATTGACCGCCAAATACATACGATTAACCTTGTCATATAATCCTCGGCAGGTGCACATATTAAACGAAGTCACCCTACCCGCATATAATGCTATATCCCTATATAGTCACGACCTCTCATTAAACCCGCAAACGTTATTTTGGCACCAACAATCAGCAAGTGTATATATGCGTGGGTCCCAGCGCTAACGACCTACCACATCCAACGGCGGACATCACATCGCACGGCTTCTGATGATCCGACGGATATCGCTCGACCAACTTGCACGGACAATAACACGCGATGGCGACGCCGTACCTTGGGTAACCTTCGCGTATCTTCCCAATATGATCACCGTCAGATCGCTTCCCTCCAGATCGATGGTTTGTGTCAATATCGCTCCGCGTCTTTGTTCGATGGTTAATGCGCGATGGCGCACATTGAACAGCGGTTTTGGAACTTCGCCCGATGCCACGTGTCGAGCTTTCTATGGAATCGCTCGCGAATGGGGAAAACCGCTTGCTCCACAAAAGAGGTGCGATGTAAATCGGAAACCGCCATCACTGTTTACTCCAAACCATGCTCACTGTTCCTCTTGGTCACGGTTCCACTCTCATGGTTCCGGTTCTACTCCTCAATAGACCATTTCGACTTAACTCTGCCCACTTGTATTTCTTCTATGCCTCTGTTATACAACCTCCATTTTCGACAGAAACGCCTCCCTCTACATTGTCTCCTTCAATTTTCAACGGAACTTCATAATCCCTCACGAGAATTCATACCAATTCTGATATGGTTGGTCTTTCCTCGCACGACCATTAAATATTCACTAGATATACAAAAGCGTGTACTGTGGCACCAGGGTAATTACAGTTTCACAGTCTTATCCCAATAAATAACAATCCCTCTAATTGCTTCTACAGGTATGGTTAGGCATACTAGATAATTTCACTGACATCAATTTATTCCAATCCCATGCAGAATCACTATCAACTTGGTTGTATAGAAATCAACTATTATTCATCCAGAACTCATATGTTCACACAGGGTTTAACTCAATAGATGCACAATAATCCTGAAACAGCTTCCTCATTATACAGTGAATTAAATTACAAACTTTTTGCTGGCCAGAGTTTAAACATCACTGGTGAATCATTATTCAACTTCCTAGTCTGCCTCTTTCTCTGCTGCCTCTCTTTTTGCTACCCTGTCTCTGTAAATGTACTCTTCCTCTATTCTTCTCTGCTGACCTTCAACTTCCTAGCCTGCCTCTTTTCCTTGTCTGCTGCTTTCTCTTCTACCTCTCTTTTGCTATCTCTCTTTGTCTCTATTGCCTTTGATGTCTTTGTTGCCTTTATTTTTTCTACCTTGTCTGTTGAAAGATGTTTCAGGTGCTCCTCCTTTGTCATCTCTTTTGCCATCAATGACAAAAATTCCAACAAAAAGGTTTCTGAGTATTTGTAAAAAGAATTTGAATCATTCAAAGGGTTTCTAAAGGTCTGTAAATGGATAAATTTCTTCAATTTTCTTAGAAAACAGGTTACAGTCTTCAAAAACTTTGAAATTCTTAGGAGTTTTAAGCAAATATGAATTTTAGAGGAAATAAGGTTATTCTTTTAGACAAACAGGCTTCAAAAAGGTTTAAATTCACGAGTATGCTTCTTTTCAGATGATGGATGGATTTTTTTCTTGAAAAATACTTGTAATTTTAGGTATTTGACGCAAAAAAGGGTTTTGTGGGAGTCTGGAAACTTTCAAAATCTTGTTGAAGTCCTTTGGATGTAAATTGGAGGCTCTGAGCAGTTGTAGCACTGAATTATGACTGAATTTGATTGTTTCTTACATGAAAATAGGGCGGCAATGTCTTTTCTTCAGTCGAAAACAATTTGAGTAGAAAATGAAACATAAAATGTTTAAACGCATACATTCTGTTGTTTTATAGAGATTTTATTGAACAATGTTTGTATTAAATGCCAATCAATTCAAATGGGAAGCAGTTTAGGTGCGGGAATGTTTTTTTTACCGCTAAGCGGTTATCGCATCGTATGAGGGCAGTTTATGGTATTACTTGGAAGGATGCGATCCGATGTTAAATGGACGCGTGGAGGAGAGAGAGGAGGGTAAAACCACTCATATCGCAAATCCAAAATTGATTAACCATCATGCTATTGAAATTGCAATATGGATGATGGGAAGTTGGATCAAGCGGAGGGAGTGCGAACGGTCAAGATTAATTGATGGAGTTATGAGGTAGACGGGCGTGGGGCTCGAGGTTCTTTATGTGGCAGAGTTTCGATTTTATATGTTAAATCCTAGTTTTAACATAAAACTTTCAATGTAAAGGGATAGGTGGAATAAGCGCTTTACACGGAAAATAGGCTATATACAAGTGTAAAGTAAACCTTGGGGCGGGTTTATATATAAAATGATAGTTTAAACCTATGGGGAGCACAAAATATGTCATGTGAGTTTAAATAAACCATAGGATAAACATATAACGTGGGTTTGGGGTATTTAATATAAACATGAATTAATATAATACATGATGGGGTATATAGTGGAATTAATATATTAAGTTAGAGTTAATATGAAATGAATGTGCGGGAATGCAAAATATCCTAGGCATAGTGCAAATATGATCTTTTATGGGGGGTTTCTTCATTGTGATGCCCAATATAATCATTTAACACTTAATACTTAGGATGAATAACATTTTGTGGGTTTTTGAGGATTTTATATGAAAAAGGAAATTAATCAAAGGGGTTTTTACTATTCCTAAGTGAAAAGGTGTTTTAACTCAGGAAAAGGGATTTTAACTTAGGAATAGGGAGCGATGTTGAGGAAAAGGGTTTTTATGAGGGGAGAAGGGTTTTAATGAAGGGAATCCAATACTTAGTGCCAATCAATCATTAAGCCTTGGGTTTAGTCCCAAAAAAATTCAGAGAAATGCTCTGAGCCTTTATAACTAAAGGTTTTTAATGCTAGAGCACATTGCAGCGATGGAAATTAGTAATTTGCCATATGATATTTATACATGCTTTGTGTAACTGCTTTGTACCTACCCATCATTTATTCTACCATTTTTCATTATTTGCATGGGTGCATTTAAGCTTGCAAACCCTAATCCATTTTTCTTTTAAAGCAGGAAACTATCTAATTCTAACCTTATTTCATCCGAGGGCTCAGATTAAACTGTTGAGCTCCTCATTTATTCTCTAACTATCTACTAATTTGTTAAGTTTAAACTGTTTGAAAAGATATTTATTCTTTATCTATAATCATGAAATTTAAAGCATGAAAAAGTTAAGATTAAACTATTTAACTCATCATGGATTATGGCATTTTGAACAAGCTGCACATAACCATTTATTTGCAGTAAAAAGTAACTAGTAGTGGAATTTTGACTTGCATCACTTTCATGTCTTATTCTTATCTCTTTTTTGTGTTAGGGGTCCATTTTTTCTATTCTTTTTTGGTCTTTTTCTTTTCAAATCCTTTGATTTTTCTTTTAGGACTTTTACCCTCTTTTCATATTTTATTATTTTCAAATATGGGAAAACAACTTGCAGAAAGGAAGGTATGTACATATTTCCAAGACTATTTAAAGTCAATTCAAAAATTATGAACCCTATTATTATAGGACCCTAATAGTGGCTCCACATGGGGATGGAATTTCCTAGTGAAATGTCAAGAACTTTTAGACTAGTAGCCTTCTGAATTTTGACTGTGTTGGCCTTGTAAATATTGTATGAGCTCTGCAATTATTCATACTTATGATATTTTACCTTTCAAAGCTTAGGGCCTTCTCTACGAGCTTCAACTTTGTTAGGAAAACATCCAATCCAGTCTAAAATCTGCAATGTTATGAATAATGAATAAAGTAAACAAAGTTAACTATTGGTTATTTCTGAAGAGTAGTAATGCTTCAAAATTCTACCATTGACAGGTCCACCTAGCAGATCTGATCCATCCATCTCTTTAAAAAAGAAAGCATTGTTACCTCTGTAACCATAAATAAAATAAGGTCCTTTCCATAGGAAATCAAATTTCACATGTTTCCCTTTCTCTTCTCTCCTTGAATCCCACTTTAGAACTTTGTCACCAATATATAAATCATATTCTTTCCTCTTCTTTTCAAAATTTTTCTTGATCTTGTCTTGGATAACTTGAGACTTAAGATAAACATCTTCTCTTGTTTGCTGCAAGTGAATGATTTGGTTAATCCTTCTTTGAATGTCATTGGTCTCAACTTGTAATTCTTGGATTATCTTCATAATAGGTACTCCTAAGGAAGATGGAAAAACAACATCCATTCCATAAACAAGTTGGTAAGGGGATGTACCAATAGATTTCTTAGTGGTAAGTCTATCTGCCCATAAGGCATTGACTAACCTCTTGTTCCAAGTTTTCTTGTTATCTTATAGTAATTTCTTGATGATGTTTACA
Organism: Pinus albicaulis; assembly: GCA_034641835.2. Classification (NCBI taxonomy): domain Eukaryota; kingdom Viridiplantae; phylum Streptophyta; class Pinopsida; order Pinales; family Pinaceae; genus Pinus; species Pinus albicaulis. The sequence goes on along the minus strand of CM076581.1, from coordinate 1,245,257,552 downwards.
AGGATTTTATTGGAAGATTCAACAAGGCCATTACGTTGAGGGTAATATGTAGTAGAATGGCCAAGGGTAATGTGGTATTTATGGAAGAAATCAATCATCTTTCTGGATTTAAATGCTGCTGCATTATCAGTGATAATGTTTTGGGGGAATCGAAATCTTGAAATTATGTTGTTTTCTAAAAAGGAGATTATGAGAGTGTCAGTGGCTTGCCTGGAAGGTATGGCTTCTATCCACTTAGTAAAATAGTTAGTGGCTGTCAGAATCCACTTATGTTGGGCTGAGGATGGGGGGTGGATTTCACCATTGAAGTCAAGACCCCATTGTTGAAAAGGAATTTCTATTGAGATGGGTTTTAAGGGCAGGGGTAATAGCTTTTTCTTTCCTTCAAATATTTGACACTTGTGACAGGAGGTCACATAATTTTTCCCATCAGCAAATAAAGTAGGCCAGTAAAAACCAGCTCTCAAGATTTTGTCTGCAGTAGTCTTCCAGTAGAAATGTCCTCCACAATCACTTGCATGAAATTCTTCTAAAACTTTGTCAGCTTCTTCTTTAAGCAAACAATTCAATAAAATTCCACCATGATCTTTCCAAAAAAGTACATTGTCTATGAGACAAAATATTACTGCCTTTAATTTTAAAAATCTAGATTTTTTTCTTGATAATCCAGGAGGAGCTTGTAAATTTAGTAATACAAATACAATATATGCATACCATGGTGAGTCTGAAAAGGCTTCACTGATCTCTGGAGCCGCCATATCTTCCTGATCATCTACTTGGGCAATAAAGTTAATATGTAAAGCATGACAATTTGATTCAGCCATGAGTTTGGCTAAACCTTGACCCTTTATGAGTTTGGTGGGTTTGATTTCTATGTCATATTCCAAAATTGTATCAATCCACTTGCCTCTTTTACCATCAGGCCCATTTTGTGTTAGAATGTCCTTCACAACTGCATTTGGAACATAGGCAATGATATGTGAATAAAGAATATACACTCTAAAGTCTTTGATGGACTTTACTAAAGCTAGGGCTTGATTTTCCATTATGTTATACTTTAAAGTGGCATCTTTGAGTGACTTGCTAAAGAAAGCAATAGGCTGCTCATAGCCTTGGTCATTTTTCTGCAGTAAAAATATAACAATAGTGTGTTCTGAAGTAAATGAGAAAATAATGAAATCCTTTTTAAAGTAAGGACTTATAAGAACCAGTGTTTTTGTTAAAGCTTGTTTAATAGATTCAAATGAGTGCTTAGCCTCAACAGTCCATTTAAGTACTGAATCTTTTTCAGCATATTGTTAAGTTCTTTGATTATTTCAGCTAGATTTGAGATGAATCTTCTAAGGAAGTTAATTTTACCAAGAAAAGCTTGTAACTCTTTAATATTCCTAGGAGGACTAATGTTTAGAATTGCCTCTATTCTGGCTAGGTCTATCCTAATTCCCTCTTTAGATATAATATGTCTTAGTAATTTACCTTCTTCCAATCCAAATAAAGTCTTCTTAGGATTTAAAGAGATGCCAAATTTCCTGCATTTAAGAAATACTTGTCTAAGATGATCCAAATGTTCATAATCAGTCTTTGAAAATACAGTAATGTCATCTAAATAAATCACAAGGAATTCATGAATTTCCTTTGCAAAGGCTATATCCATAGCTCTTTGAAAAGTGGCTCCTGCATTCATTAACCTAAAAGGCATTTTTACATACATAAAAGTGCCCCATGGAGTAGTAAAAGCAGTTTTGGCTTGGTCTTCTTGTTGGACTAGAATCTGGTTATATCCAGAGAATCCATCTAACAATGAATTTTTGGAAGAACCAAACACCCTCTGTAAAATGTGATCCATATTTGGTAAAGGGTAATTGTCTTTTAAGGACACTTTATTTAAATTTCTGAAATCAACACATAATCTAATTTCTCCTGTCTTTTTCCTAGTGGGAACTAGATTAGAAACCCAATCTGAATATCTGATTGGTGCAATTATTTAGGCATCATACATTCTTTTTACCTCTTTTTCAATTAAAGGCATCAAAACAAGATTGATCTTTCTTAACTTTTGTTTAAAAGGTTTTTGGTCTTCTTTTATAGGTATTTTATGTTGTATTATGTTAGCGTCATAGGATTTTAAGTCCTCATAACTCTAGGCAAATACATCCTGAAATTCCTTAAAAAGATATATGTATTTTTCTTTTTCTTCCCAAGGTAAAGCTTTTGAAAGTTTAATCATCTTAGGCTTTAAATTTGTACCTATATTAAATTCCTCAATATTAGATCTTAGTGGCTCCATTTTAGGTTTTCTTACAACATCATTAGAGTCAAATAGATCTTCTAAATGGCTTAAGCCTTTTGGTAAAAAGTTGTATTTGAGGTTCAAAATATCAGATTCATCATTTGATAACTCTTCAATCTCTGCTTTCTCTAATTTATCTATGTCTAATTGACTAAATTTAGTAGATTTAGAAAAATCTACATTATTTATATCTACATTATTCAAATCAATCTCACTATCTAAGTTCTGATCTACTGTACAGTTTGTGTCTATATTACAACCCTGAAATTTTCCTTCATTGTTCATGAAATGATAAATATGTTCATCTTGTGAAAAAAATTGCCAATATTTAAGATTGTCTTGAATTATAGGTCTGTGTTTGACTTCGGCAGTATATCTATGATTTGGTTGAAATGGAAGATTACAAGTACTAGCAAAAGTTGCTAAGCAGTGAGCCTGTATGTTCTATTTTCTTGGTATTACAGAAAAATCACATTCTAACAGTTCCTTAATTAAATCTAAAACAATGTCTCTATATCGGCTTAATCTTGGATTATAGACAGAATATTCTCCAGTTATTTGTTTCACAATTAACTTCGAGTCTCCCATAATTGACACTCTTTTACCTCCTAAATTCCTAACAAACTACAGTCCTAAAATTAGAGCTTCATATTCAACCATGTTGTTGGTACATTTAAAATTTGGTCTGAAAGCATGACCTTCTGCATGATTGTTTTCCACATTGATTATCCAAACTCTTGCTCCTGCTCCTAATTTATTGAATGATCCATCAAAATCTAGGTGCTATAATGATTCATGAAAGATGTTTTCACTGTCTCGTGCTTTTTTTTTCTCTTTTAGTTCAGTTTTGTTTTCAATATCAGTTTCAAAGTTACATAGAATGAATGAATCCATGTTAGTAGGTGTAGAGTAAATTGGATAATTTCTTGGTCTTTCTATGCTACTCACCATATATTTCATCAATGTTTCTCTATATAGTTTCTTTGGTTGACCAAAAACTGATATTATTGCATATGATATATCAAGTTGTAGAGATCCCTGTAATTTAGCTCCCCATGAGCGAGATAAGAGCATTAAATACTTGGGAGGGATGTCAACTACTACAATGTCCATGAGTATGCTTTTACCAAGATATTGAAATAATGTGACACGCAAACCTTTAATCAAACCTAAACATTTCACTTTACTGGAATCAAATGAAAAGCGATCTTTGTAAGGCCTAGTGATATCTAAATTCAGGGTTTCCATTATTGCTTTTGGCATCAAATTGTGTGAAGCTCCTGAATCTAGCATTGCATTATGTAATATTTGATCATGAACAATTAAGCTAATGTAAAACAATGGAACTGCTCCATCTTGGTTTTTTCCATTAACATCAGGACCAAAAATTAACTCTGGTTGATCATCACTCAAGTTTACTGAATTCTCTCCGTCATTCATGTTTAAAGTTTTAGTGATAGGTGTTTTGTATAAATCATGTTTTACCAATTCTGTCAAAGGAATTGGTATTTTTAACTTGGCAATTTCAGCTTGGATATTAACTGGAGCTTGTGATTTTCCTAGCTAAATTATCTCTTCTTTAGTAACTGTAGTTTGAGTAGGTTTATCTTCTTTTTCTACAACCGTGTCCTCATTTTCAGTTTGTATTTCTACTGTCTTAATATTTTTGGTTTTCTTTTCAGGAATAGTTTGAGAAGCAGTAGATGTTTTTGCAGATTTTGTATTTTCAGAAGCTGTTTTAGCAGTGACAACTTTTGGATCAGCTAATTTTGGATCAATAGTGGGTGTTTTAGAGTCTAAAATTGTTGTTTTAGCAGAATTAGTTCTTTACAGTAGCAGATTTAGTGAATCTGTTGATGTTTGGACAACATCATCTGTGAGGTCAACAATTTTGGGACTAGGTGAATTTTTAGGGCTTGAAACTTTTTGAGATGAACTAGAATTTTGATTAGTTTCCCTGGGGAGATTTTGCAGAACTTTAGTGGTGGGAGCCTCTACTATTTTATTTGTTTGTGTTTGGATAGATTTCTTAGTATAAGGCTCTATGTTTTTCTTGCTTCTAAGGTTATATTTCTTATGTACTTCATTGATAAAAAACTCATAACCTTGCTTATAATCAAATGATTCACCAGAATCTAATTTCAGTTGTTGTAAATCATATAACTCTTGATCTTCTTGTGTAAAAAAGATGGTGTTATCATCATTAATACCCATTATATTTATGGTGTCTTCATCATCATCATTTTGATGAGAAATTTCAACATAGTTCTCTTGGAAAGGTGGTCTTATTGTTTGGTCAGGGGCTAATTCTCTAGATTTTATAGTATTGGTGTTTTTCCTAAAATTAGGATTTCTAATCTGTTGTTGGTTATCCCATTGTGGCTTCCTTTCAATATTATTTAACCTATCCATCATTCTCTCTAATGTTTTTGCTAATTCATCTATTTTTAAAACTGAACTAGATGTTTCTTCTTTTATTGTTACTCTTCTTTCATTCCTTAATCTAAATTTTCTAGCCAACAAATTTGCCTCTACACTAACAACATTACTTTGCATCTGCTCCAGAGTTTCAAGATTCCTCTCTCTCAATTGATAAGCTATGTATGTATCAAATCCATCAGGGAACTTGAGAAGAATAGAATCAGGAGGAGGCTTAAGATTAGTCGAACTTGAATTATAGATACTGTTGTATCTAGTACAATAATCTTGGACTGTTTCATTAGGTGCTCTTTTAATGCTCTCAAATTCAGATAATATTTGAAGTGGATTTTTCTTCTTTTCCCATTTATTAATGAATAACCTATGAAAAATTGCTAACTCAGCAATACTACCAACATTTAAACCTTTAAACCATTTTTTCACCTCCCCAGTTAATGTTTGAGAAAACAGTCTCATTTGGACATTATAATCATCTATTTCATGAAGTTCAAAATAGTTTGTCATCTTATTAACATGCTGCTGGGCAGTGTACTGAGTGGTTGCATCAAATTGAGGTATTTTTCTTTGATAATCCTAGGGCATGTCATGTGACTGGGTTGGAAGGACCAATTGAGCATATCTAGCCGCCGCGGCTTGAATTATGGCTTGGCTAGGAGGTAAGTTGGAAGTACTTGAAGCAGAAATAGAAGTACTTGCTGATGTAGTTAAAGAACTTATAGATGAGATTGGGATATAAGAAGATAAATGGAAAATGTGGTTGGGAAACCAAAAGATGAAGTTGGGAAATATGAAGAGTTGCTTGGGAATGAGAATGATGTATTGGAAAATGCAGAAGAAAAACTAGTGGATGGAGTTGAGGTGGTCACAGAGGATGGAAATAATACTCTAGGTTGAAATGGTTGCTTAGGAATAAATGGATCTGTGGAATGAAGTGTGGTGGAAATAATGGATGAAGTAGTGGTAAATAGAGATGAACCTTGAGATTCTAAAAGGTTGGTATCTAAATGAGTGGTAGAGAGTTTAGGGGTATAGGTTGCTAAAGCACTTAATTCAACTGAATGTTGAAAAATAGCTTCATCTATTTCCTTAAGTATAGTAGCATTTATTGCATCAAATTTATCATAAACCTCAAAAATCTTTGTTTCAGAATCTACTGAAACAATTTCCTTCTTAGTTTCAAGAAATAAAATAAAATCAGGATCTATAACAGTACTATTTAAGTCACTTTCTGATTTGTTTCTGAATAAAGAATTTTCAAAGCTTAAATCAAATTCTATGTCTTGTATACTTGATAACTGTTTTGGAAGGGAATTTGCTCTGACTAAGGAAACTTTATTACCTAAATCCTCTACTTTTTTATTCCTTTTTCCAATTCTGTCAGGATTACCTACTATGACAGCAGGTTGTGGATTTGGATTTGACCTGGTATAGTAGACTCTTTTAGAAGCTAGAATTACAATTTTTAATGAAAATATACTCACAACTTATTAAAACAGTCTTAAGGTGAAAATATAATGAAAATATTTCCTTTAAGACTATTTTAAAATTGAGCATTGGATAGTTCCCTAGTTGAGTCGCCAGTATGTTACCACTCTAATAATTCCCAAAGTTGTGAGATTTTGATTTATAGTTTAAAGAATATTAGAGGTAACCACAAACCTAATTTTAAGCTTTAGGATCTAGCCTTCCTAAGGCTCAGAGAGGGCTCTCTCTATAGGATTTAACTTTTTTTTTTATATCTTATTTTAGTCTAGTTATACAGGGCAAATTGGTTTTGAGGTTTTGATTTGTTTTGGTGGGAAAATCACTTAATGAGATGGATAGCTGTGAATCTGTAATCCATTGGGAATATGGAGTCAATGTTTCAAGCAGAAAGATTAGGATCAAGGTCTAAAGTCAGATTTTCACAGGGCAAGATAATAGAGTCACTAAAGATCTTCAAAGGCTGATTGGTGAAGTGGTTTTAATCGGGATAAAGAGCAATTAAGAATTCTTTGATCCCGATAAGGAGTGAAAAGGTAGGGGTCAATCGAAATTAGGGAGCAATTAAGGGTTCCCTAGTCTGGATATCAACAGAAAACATTTAAATGAAAACCACTCAATAACAAAGTGCTTTTAATAAATTCTGATATAACAATTCCTGATTTCACATTAAAATTTAGAACACATTTATGAATTGATGAAAGACATAAGAAAATTGAAAGAGAACAGTAGAAAATACTTCACTTCAGTTGCCAACACATGAATCTAGTAATATGATGCTTTATTACTTGAAATCCAGTCTTCTAACTTGAGCTTGATTACAAAAACCCTTAGGTTCAGAATGTTCCAGCTATAGAAATCTTTAGCAATTAATCCACACTAATACTTCAAATAATGAATTATTTATACAAAATATAATACAAAATATCCTAGAACAGTCCTAGGAATTTTTTTTTGAAAACAAAATATCTTATTACAAAAATATAGTGACATCTGCTTAACAAATTACGAGCTGTCCTATTTATTCAAATTAAATAGTAATAATGTTTGGATTTGGGTGCAACTGGCTAGTAGAGGTGTCCCTCACCCTGGAAATTGATCTTCAATTTGTTTTAGAACTTTAGCTTTCACCTAATACTATTTAACAACTGATACTCTTTATCCTGATACACTTTAACCCTGCTGATTTTGACTGCTTTACTACCAAAAAGTCTGTTTTTATTGTGTAAAAATCAGCACTCTATTTTCATTCTTTTTTACTGCAAATTGCCTTTTACAACAAATCTTTGAGCTTTTTCCAAAACACTGCCTCTGGTAATTTATTCTTTGTGAGTTTCTTGAAGTTCTCATCAGCCTCTATGTATCTCACAAAAGTTGGCTTGACTACAAAGAGGTGTTTTATCTCATGTTGTAAATAAAACAGATTTTCAATGCTTTTATGCAACAATTTACCTCTTGGAATTCCTTGCCAATCTGATTTAGTCACCTGTTCTTTGGCAATGGCCCTTATATTTTTAATGTAATCTTCTTGTTTCATCAACTTATCATTGATAACAAGAATATTTGGAAGAACTTTTTGTCATAAAGTGTCAAGCTTAACCATGAATCTAGTTATGGCCATGTCCATATTTTGGCACTTTTCTTCCAACTGTTTCATCAAGTTTTTCTTTGAAAGTATTTTTCTTACCTGAATAATTGTTTCTGTCTTTTCAGTTATTCCTATTTCATCCAATTCTTGCTTGTTTTTAGTATTGATAAACTTGATGATTTCCATTTCTTCTTCAAGCTTGGTGCCTAATTCATCTTTAGTCTTCAATATTCCATCTTTAGTTGCCTTAAACAATTCTTTTTTCTTATAAATCACTGGAATGGATGGCCAAGTATAATTGATTGACTCAATGATTTTGGACCATAGTTGATTTTTGATGTATGCCATGGGCTCTTTTAAGGTCAACTCCGTTTCTACCTTTTTTAACTATTCACTTAACCTTTTATCCTTTTGTTCCTCTATTTTAGCATTTATGTGTGATAATTTCTTCCATCTTCAAGGTTCTTGATTTATTCTTTCAATCTGTTTATCTCATTATTCTGTATTGACATGTCTTCTATGGCTTTAATGAGTTTGCTGGCCTCATTTGACTGTTGAACTGCTGAAGTGGAAGATTCAGTAGCAGAAGTAGTGGAAGAAGTAACTGGCACAACTATGGCCGATGGGACCTTATGAGCTAACTCTTCGGCTAGAGTTGAAGGCACTACTATTGTCACCATTGGAATAACAGTGGGAGGGACATTTTGTGTCTTTGCAACTTCTTTTTCTTGGACTAGCTTGTCCATCTCAATTTCCATCTCCTTAATTTGTGCTGTCATCTGTAATATGAGACTCATCATCTCATCTTTTTGGTTTTAATCCTGTACAATCTCCTTAGCCTATGGATGCTCTGTAGGAGGTAATTTTAATTATTTTTTGAGTGCTGCAATATCAAAATTTTTCTTCTTTACCAATGCTTTTGCAAATTTCACATTAGAAGGGTCATACCATACTTCAATCACCAATTATTCTAAAGACTTGATTCTGGTGTCTTTAGCATATGGAGAAGCTTTTTCAACATTAAGTTGATCTTTCATGTTTGTTAAAGTGTTCTGGAGCTTTTGGACACTCATTGCTTTTGTGGTCATGGTAGAATATAGCATTTTTGAGCTTTACTTGTGGAATTCAATCTGGTCCAAGGGATGAATGTCTTGGATTGGTACCTCAAAGTCAACCTTCTTATAATCTATTGTTGTTTTAGGTGTTGGTACTGTAGGTTGAAGTATTGACATTAACAATTTCTTATGTGTATAATAAAAGGCTAAAAGCAGCTAATTTTGAATCCCTGGAGTCTGATTCAAGTATTGTGAATAGATTTCATTCTTGATCTCCTCATTTTTGGCCTTGATCTGTTTATACTTTTCTTTGATATCAATGTCTTTACGCTTTGCCTGCTATGATGAATATGCTTCCATACTTTTCTGTTTCTGAATCATTTGTGTGTTGGAAGTAGCAGGTTTCTGCCCATTTTCAATCACCGTAGCAGTCACAATATATTTCTTTGGATTTTCTTCATCTAAAACCTCAATTGTTTCCTTTTCTTTGTCTGTTGTATTTGTCTTTGTTTTCTTGGTGTACTTAGCTTAAAATTGGTTTATGTGGTAGTTTTAGCAGTATATGAGCCTTCTTCCCTTTTTCTCTTTATACCTCTGTCTTCCTGATTTGATGTTTGCAGAATGTGACTAGTATCACTCTGCTTGACAGATTCAATCAATGTATCTTCTAACCACTCTGTTTGGTTTGAAAAATTCTCAATATCAAGCTTATTGTCATAAATATAAGGGGTTAATTTACATTTCACCCTCATCCTACTAATTATTGCATAAGGATCATAATTCCACAGGAAAATTTCATCAAACTTATAATTTAGCAACTGTTTTGTTGCCTCTGCACCTGCTTCCCTGTTGTTGCATATGAATGGGCCCACTTGATTTTTCAATTTGAAGTGAGTTTTCTTTTTAGCAGCCAAAATTTTTACATAATCTGAGTTAGAATTTGTTTTATATATTCTAGGGCAAACAATCTCATTGGTATATACTTTGTTAATTTATAGGGAAAGAGGTTTGACCCATAAACTCTAACCTCAGTATGGTTTTAGTATAAATACCAATCACCTGTTCTGCTCTGCTTTGATAACTGCAAAACCTTCTTAATCTCATCACTTATCCTTATTTGCACACTATTCTTGAGAAGATTTACTAATGGGTGAATGAAACAATCTGTGAAATCTACATATGTGAACTCAGTTGACTCCTTTCTGATTAAGGAAGTCCAGAAAATAACTCACAATGGATTTCCTTCTATATCCAGCTTTTGAAGATTTATTGGAATTATCTTACTGGAAGTAAAGAAACATATGGAATAGGAATGAGGTATATCTGAAAACACCTTCAGTCGGAAGTTTTACAAGTTGATCATGAATACTATGAGAAATATATTCAACAAAATTGTAGATAATTGCAGGAGGTTGACCAGGCACAAAAATAGACAGGAAACCTAGTATAGATTCATCAATATGTTCATCAATGAAGGAACTAAGGATAAAAACAACATTGAGATAACATGTTTTGATCCTTCTGGGAGTTTGGAGGATGAATATGGAGGATTTAGCTTGGGGATTTCAACATATGAGGGCATGAATGTTTGAAAAATTTGAAATCTTTTAGGAAATTCTAAATCCAGATAAAACGTTGTAAGAGATTCTATAGACAAAGGGACTGCATTTGGCTCAGGTTGTAAATGAAGCATTTGGTTTATGGATTCAACAGTGATAGTAAATAATACTTCTTTATCAACATTAACAATTTCTCTTTGATCAGGGGAATAGTGAGCTTGACACAATCTGATGGCCTCAGGGCACTAATGGGTATGGGGAACTACATATTTGGGCAAATTAGACTCCCAAATTTTCACTTCATCTACTTGATCGATATATTTTTCTTGGCTCCAGCAATGGAGCTCAAAAAGATTAAATTTAGTTACTGGATCAATGATTTTATAGTCTAAATCAGCTAAAGGGGTATGTTCAACATCTACAACAAGAGGCTGTAGTGGATTAATGACAATGGTGCTTTTAGAGGCCATTTATGGGTTTGTTTTTTACAATTTAACCTTTCTAGGTCTTGAAAACTATGTTTTTTAGGTTTTTAATACACTCTTGTAAGATTAGACTGTTTACAGGTAAAATTATAGTTTCTCAACAGGTAAAATTATGGTTTCTCAGCCTCAAACTGTCAATTTTGCTCAAAAATCAATCTTTAAACCTTTTACAGACTCAGGAAAAGCTTTGACAATGGTTTACTGTAGACTTCTTTGATGAAACAACCCTAAAACAGTCAAATTCATGCAAAAAATGTTTATGAGTATTTGTAAAAAGAGTTTGAATCATTCAAAGGGTTTCTAAAGGTCTGTAAATGGCTAAATTTCTTCAATTTTCTTAGAAAACATGTTACAGTCTTCAGAAACTTTGAAATTCTCAGGAGTTTTAAGCAAATATGACTTTTGGAGGCAATAAGGTTATTATTTTAGACAATCAAGCTTAAAAAAGGTTTAAATTCATGAGTATGCTTCTTTTCAGATGATGGATGGGTATTTTTCTTGAAAAATACCTGTAATTTTAGGTATTTAACTCGGAAAAGGGTTTTCTGGGAGTCTGGAAACTTTCAAAAGCTTGTTGAAGTCCTTTGGATGTAAACCAAAGGCTCTAAATAGTTGTAGCACTGAATTCTAATTGAATTTGGTTGTTTTTTAGATGAAAATAGGGCGGCAGTGTCTTTTCTTTAGTCGGAAACAGTTTGTGAGCAGAAAATGCAACAGAAAAGGTTTAAACACATACATTCTGCTATTTTATAGAGATTTGATTGAAACAATGTTTGCATTAAATGCCAATCAATTCAAATGGGAAGTAGTATAGGCACGGGGAGGTTTTTTTTACCACCAAGCGGTTATCGCATCGTCGGAGGGCAGTTTATGGTATTACTTGGAAGGATGCGATCCAATGTTAAATAAACCCATGGAGGAGAGAGAGTAGGGTAAAACTGCTCATATCGCAAATCGAAAATTGATTAACCGTCACGCTATTGAAATTTTGATATGGATGATGGGCCGTTGGATCAAGTGGAGGGAGTGCGAACAGTCAAGATTAATTGATGGAGTTATTGGGTAGATGGGCGTGGGGCCCGTGGTTCTTTATGCGGCGGGGTTTCGATTTTATATGTTAAAACGTAGTTTTAACATAAAACTTTCAATGTCAAAGGGATAGGAATAATAAGCACTTTACACGGAAAATAGGCTATATACAGGTGTAAAGTAAACCTTGGGGCGGGTTTATATATAAAATGGTAATTTAAACCTATGGGGAGCAAGAAATATGTCACGTGAGTTTAAATAAACCATAGGATAAACATATAATGTGGGTTTGGGCTATTTAATATAAACATGAATTAATATAATACGGGATAGGGTATATAGTGGAATTAATATATTAAGTTAGAGTTAATATGAAATGAATGTGTGGGAATGAAAAATACCCTAGGCATAGTGCAAATATGATATTTTAAGTAGGTTTTCTTCATTTTGATGCCCAATATAATCATGTTGTGTAACCAGCTCCAAAAATAGAAGAAAAAGATATCAACGCCTTAGAAATAAGCCACTTCGAAGGGGCAACCTCCAATACATTACATAAATGAACAATTCTTGGATGATACAATTTACAAAACCTCCTTTCTATATATAGGAGTCCATGGGGCCATAATGTAATCCTAGTGGGCCACAATGTAATCCTAGCCGACCTAACAATAATAATTTAAGGGCACAATAATAACAATATGGGGGTTACAAGGGCACAATAATAACAATAAGTGGGGCTACACTAACATAATAAGGGACTACACTATTAATATAGGGACTTAACATGCCCCTCTCCTTCAAACAAGTGTTGTCCTCAATGCTTGATTATTTCTTGATGCTTCTGTATAAAATTCTCATCCTCCCATGTAGAATCTTTTACAGGAAAGTTCTTCCACTTACTGAGATACTCTGAAATTGATTGTACTTGTCGAGTTCTTGTTTTTGTGACCGCTTTAGAACTTCTTTCGATGTGATGTTGATATTCGTGTTGTTTCATTAGATTCTACACCAAAGTTAGGTTATCCTTTGAGAGTTGGAGAACTTCTTGTTGATGCTCGATGTCATCTTCCACTAATTTACCATCCATATTAGCTATTATTTTATCCTTCAAACCATCCAACTTAGCCTCCATTTCTTCTTTTAAACCATCTATGTCAGCTTCGGTTGCTCTTCGTAAGATCAAAATTTGTTGCACTTGGTACCGTAATTTTGATATCTCATACTGCAATTCTTCCACTTCATGCATCATAGTATAGATTTCTGAGGAATTAATGGGTGTTGAATTCTTTTTAGGGGCCATTTTAGAATCAAATATTGATATCTATTCTACAATAGGCCCTTGCAATCAATTCAACTTGATTCTTCAAACAAGACTTATGCAATTCGGAAAAAAAATACACACCTTTTACTTGCTTTGAGGAGATTGATATTGAAATTGTATTATCTCTGTGATTGCGGATCTTCAATACCTGAAATTCAGCACTGAAGTATCCCTCTGAATTCTCTTTTGAATGCCACAAGTCTTACCTAATTTTGATTCTCCAAGACAAATTTGTGTCCAATCTCCCACAATGACCTAATTATGGACTGGTTCAGTAGAGCGAACTTGTACGACTTTCCACGTGTCACTGTTTTTTCCTTTGTCTCTGAAATTGATAGCCAAGAAACTACAGTCTGTGTACTTGTGACCACTTTTTACGGCACTCCAATCCGATGCCCAGAGAGAGAGTTATTGAACTTTTCCCACGATCACCTCTTTGAGATGCAATTCAGGAGCCTGAAAAAGCACTACCTTCCACATATCATATCTCCAAAAATATCGCGAACCAAGCTCTGAAATTTTTTGATGAATTTCCTCAGGAGTTCAGCTTCGCACCATATGAATTTCAGATTCTGAACCTTCGTAGAAAAAAAGCAGAATGCAAATCTAACGATGACCTCGTTAGGAGCCCGAAAAAAGATCTAACTTCCACAGATCATATCTACAAAAATATACATCGTACTCCGAAATTTTTAGACAATCTTCCCAGATTTTGATTCGCACCAAAATTTACTTCAAACTTCGTAGAAAAAAAGTTATAGCGAAAATTCCACGAAGGACCCGTTTGGAGCAGCGAAACCCTAGAATCAAAAGCTCTGATACCAAATGTTATGAAACCAGCTCCAAAAATGGAAGAAAAGAGAGATCAACGACTTAGAAATCAATGACCTTGAGGGGGAAACCTCCAATACATTACATAAATAAATAATTCTTGGATGATACAAATGACCAAAACCTCGTTCTATATATAGGAGTCCATGGGCCCACAATATAATCCTAGTGGGCCACAATGTAATCCTAGCCGACCTAACAATAATAATTTAAGGGCACAATAATAACAATATGGGGGTTACAAGGGCACAATAATAACAATAAGTGGGGCTACACTAACATAATAAGGGACTACACTATTAATATAGGGACTTAACAAATCATTAAACACTTAATCCTTAGGATAAATAACATTTTGTGGGTTTTTAAGGATTTTATATGGAAAAGGAAATTAATCAAAGGGGTTTTTACTTTTCCTAAGTGAAAAGGTGTTTTAACTTAGGAAAAGGATTTTAACTTAGGAAAAGGGAGTGATGTTGAGGAAAAGGGTTTTAATGAGGGGGGAAGGGTTTTAATGAAGGGAATCCAATAATTAGTGCCAATCAGTCATTAAGCCTTGGGTCCAGTCCCAACAAAAGCCAGAGAAATGCTATGAGCCTTTATAACTGAAGGTTTTTAATACTGGAGCACATTGTAGGGATGGAAATTAGTAATTTTCCAGATGATATTTATATATGCTTTGTGTAACTGCTTTCTACCTACCCATCATTTATTCTACTACTTTTCTTTATTTGCATGGGTGCATTTAAGCTTGCAAACCCTAATCCATTTTTCTTTTAAAGTAGGAAACTATATAATTCTAACCTTATTTCATCCAAGGGCTCAGATTAAACTGTTGATCTCCTCATTTATTCTCAAACTATCTACTGATTTTTCAAGTTTAAACTGTTTGACAAGATCTTTATTCTCTATCTATAAACATGAAATTTAAAGCATGAAAAATTTAATATTAAACTATTTAACTCATCATGGATTATGGCATTTTGAACAAGCTGCACATAATCATTTATTTGCAGTAAAAATTAAATAGTAGTGACATTTTGACTTGCATCACTTTCATGTTTTATTCTTATCTCTTTTTTTGTGTTTGGGGTTTATTTTTTCTATTCTTTTTTGATATTTTTCTTTTCAAGTCCTTTGATTTTTCTTTTAGGACTTTTACTCTCTTTTCATTTTTTATTATTTTCAAATATGGGAAATAAACTTGCAGAAAGCAATGTATGTACATGTTTACAAGACTATTTAAAGTCAATTAAAAAATTATGAACCCTATTATTATAGGACCCTAACAGTGGCTCCACACGGGGATGGCAGTTCCTGGTGAAATGTCAAGAACTTTGAGACTAGTAGCCTTCTGAATTTTGACTATGTTGGCCTTGTAAATGTTGTCTGAGACCTCCGGGCTTATGATATTTTACCTTTATATTACCTTATGATATTTTACATTTCAAAGCTTAGGGCCTTCCCTCCGGGTTTCAACTTTGTTAGAAAAATATCCAATCCAATCTAAAATCTACATGTTATGAATAATGAATAAAGTAAAAAAAGTTAACTATTGGCTGTTTCTGAAGAGTATTAATGCTTCAACATTCTACCATTGACAGGTCCACCTAGCAGATCCGGTCCATCCATCTTTTAAAAAAAGAAGACATTGTTACTTCTGTAACCATAAATAACATAAGGTCCTTTCCATAAGAAATCAAATTTTCCATGTTTACCTTTCTCTTCTCTCCTTGAATCCCACTTTAGAACTTTGTCACTAATATAGAAATCATATTCTTTACTCTTCTTGTCAAAATTTTCTTGATCTTGTCTTGGATAACTTGAGACTTAAGATAAACCTCTTCTCTTGTTTGCTACAAGTGAATGGTTTGGTTAAGCCTTCTTTGAATGTCATTGGTCTCAACTTGCAATTCTTGGATTATCTTCATAACAGGCACTCCTAAGGAAGATAGAAAAAAAACATCCATTCCATAAACAAGTTGGTAAGGGGATGTACCAATATATTTCTTAGTGGTAAGTCTATCTACCCATAAGGCATTGACTAACCTCTTGTTTCAACTTTTCTTGTTATCTTCTAGTAATTTCTTGATTCTATGATGTTTATAGAATTGCCTCTATTCTGGTTGGGTTTATCCTAATTCTCTCTTTAGATATAATACGTCTTAGTAATTACCTTCTTCCAATCCAAATAAAGTCTTCTTAGGATTTAGAGAGATTCCAAATTTCTTGCATTTAAGAAAGACTTGTCTAAGATGATCCAAATGTTCATAATCAGTCTTTGAAAATACAGTAATGTCATATAAATAAATCACAAGGAATTCATGAATTTCCTTTGCAAAGGCTATATCCATAGCTCTTTGAAAAGTGGCTCCTGCATTCATTAACCCAAAAGGCATTTTTACATACATAAAAGTGCCCCATGGAGTAGTAAAAGCAGCTTTGGCTTGGTCTTCTTGTTGGACTAGAATCTGGTTATATCTAGAGAATCCAACTAACAATGAAATTCTGGAAGAACCAACCACCCTCTGTAAAATGTGATCCATATTTGGTAAAGGGTAATTTTATTTTAAGGACACTTTATTTAAATTTCTGAAATCAACACATAATCCAATTTCTCCTGTCTTTTTCCTAGTGGGAACTAGATTAGAAACCCAATCTGAATATCTGATTGGTGCAATTATTTGGGCATCATACATTTTTTTTTACCTCTTTTTCAATTAAAGGCATCAAAACAGGATTGATCCTTCTTAACTTTTGTTTAAAATGTTTTTCGTCTTCTTTTATAG
The DNA here is from genome assembly GCA_034641835.2 of Pinus albicaulis. Classification (NCBI taxonomy): domain Eukaryota; kingdom Viridiplantae; phylum Streptophyta; class Pinopsida; order Pinales; family Pinaceae; genus Pinus; species Pinus albicaulis. The sequence goes on along the minus strand of CM076581.1, from coordinate 1,245,240,681 downwards.
GTATTTCATGATGTATTATGTTAGTGTCATGGGATTTTAAGTCCTCATAACTCCAGGAAAATACATCATGAAATTTTTTAAAAAGAGATATGTATTTTTCTTTTTCTTCCCAAGGTAAAGCTTTTGAAAGTTTAATCATCTTAGGCTTTAACTCTGTACCTATATTACATTCCTCAATATTATATCTTAGTGGCTCCATTTTAGGTTTTCTTGCAACATCATTAGAGTCAAATAGATCTTTTAAAGGGGTTAAGCCTTTTGGTAAAAAGTTGTCTTTGAGGTTCAAAATATCAGATTCGTCATCTGTTAATTCTTCAATCTCTACTTTCTCTAATTTATCTATGTCTAATTTACTAAATTTAATAGGTTTTAAAAAATCTACATTATTTACATCTATATTATTCAAATCAATCTCACTATCTAAGTTCCGATCTACTGTATAGTCTATGTCTATATTACAACCCTAAAATTCTCCTTCATTGTTCATGAAATGATAAATTTGTTCATCTTGTGAAAAAAATTGCCAATATTTAAGATTGTCTGGAATTATAGGTTTGTGTTTGACTTCTGAAGTATATCTATGATTTGGTTGAAATGGAAGATTACATGTACTAGCAAAAGTTGCTAAGCAGTGAGTTTGTATGTTTTGTTTTCTTGGTATTGTAGAAAAATCAAATTCTAACAGTTCCTTAATTAAATCTAAAACAATGTCTCTATATCGGCTTAATCTTGGATTATAAACAGAATATTCTCCAGTTATTTGTTTCACAATTAACTCCGAGTCTCCCATAATTGACACTCTTTTACCTCCTAAATTCCTAACAATTTGCAGTCCTAAAATAAGAGCTTCATATTTAGCCATGTTTTTGGTACATTTAAAATTTGGTCTAAAAGCATGAGTTTGATCTCACAAGTTCAATATATAAGAAAAGAGTTCGATCTATAGTTGGGTAGCTGCAAGAAGGAGAGAAAAGGTCAAGAAGAAGGATGAGGGATGAAATCTCTTGTTTTTTGGGTTGTATCTCTCTCACACGTGAGAAGTTATAGGGTTTCTGAGTTTTAAAAAGAGGCTGAAGTTGTAGGTCCAAGTTGCAGTAGGTGTAAGTGCAAAAACTAGTAGCTATAAGGAAGGAAACTTTGCCTACACTTCACTATCCTTAGGAATATATTTATTTCTCTTGGAAGGTCCTAAAAGGAGTTGAAATTAGGGTTTCTTCAGGAGTCGTAGAGTTGAAGTTGCAAGTCGAAGTTACAGGTCAAGTAAAAGTGTTGTTGATATGAACTCATGTAGGAACAAAAAAAAAATGTAGATATAACCATAAACACAGATATGCAACAAAAAAAATCTTCATTTCATTAATATCAAAGAATTGAAAGTTGCTTACATACAAAATGGAAATAAACTAGCTCGGGTGATGGTAGCTTATCTCTAAGAAAAGATGTGGCAGATACATGCATCTTAACTATGGTACAATGAGGCTACAAGGCCTATTTATTATTGACAAACAATGGAAAACCATAAACATCCAAAAACATAACCCTAGGAGATGGAGCAAAAAAATTACGGGGCTCGTTGGTGTAAATTGGTACATCAACTTCTCGACATCGTAACTTTGGCATAAGATCTTTGTTTGATGTGCACAATACCTCGTCAGAAATATATATCCGAGGAATGCAAATTTCAATTGCATACATTAAATAAAGATGTAAGTTTTCTTGTTTTCCAAAAAAACATCGTTTAGGGCCTCAATACGGCTCTGGAAGTTCAAGACCCGAAAAAATGCCAAAAATAGTAAATTGTGCTACAATTAAGGAAAATGAAAAACTAAAAGAAATAATGGTGGAGGTCCAAGTGGAAAAGGAATTTGGCCACAAATATCCACCTAGATCATTCTTCCCTCGTTAGGAAGCAATGGTCCCCATTTTGTTGAGTGCCCCCATGAGATGCGGAAAATTTTGTTGAACTTGGTCCCTGGTGAGCCACTAGCCCTAGCGAAGGAGTTGGTTTGCTTTGACAACTTGATATAGTTGGATCCTCCACTAGAAAGTGTTATTGATATGTTTTTCCATGATCCTACCACTTTTGGCTTATTCGATACAACTTGGTTTGAGCTTTTTTGGTATAAGCTACTCAACAATGTCGGATGTGTCTAACAATGGGGGAAAGTATGGTTGCAGTCGATCCACATTAAATACTAGGTGCAGGCCAAGTAACAATGGAATGTTGAGCTTGAAAGAATTGTCCCCTATAGCCTTTGTTATGGTGTAAGGCCCATATTAGAGTGGGTGAAGCTTGTGGTGGGCCTCAACAATGCACACCTTCTGCAAATGTAACCAAACTTTGTTGCCCACCTGGAACTTGTGTGGCACCCGATGTTGATCATGATTTTTTTTGTACTTAGCATTTTCTCTATAAAATATGTCATGGACGTGGCTGGAAGATTTTCTGCATGCAATCAATGAAGTTGTTAGCCATATTTTCTTTGGATTAGACATGAGCCAAATTTGCTTGAGTAGCTACAAGAGGTATGGAAATATCAATGGGACATAGTGGTTGGAATCACAATCACACTTGAAAGGGGTTGTGTTCAGTTGAGTTGTGGAGAGTTATGTTGTAATTGTGTTGGAAATAGGGGAGGCTCTCATCCCATGTGTGTGCGTGCTTCAAGTTGTACATGTGAAAAATGTGCACAATAATCCCTTTGACGACCTCTATTTGACCATCGGTTTGGGGGTGGAAGATTGTGGACTTAGTGAGCTTGGTATCCAACAATGACCATATGATTGTATAATGAACTTAGGAACCTGTTGTCTGGATTTGAGATAATGGAATTTGGGATCCTAAAGTTTACCCATACTCACTCAAAGAAGAGTTTGGCAGTGGCTTATGTTGTTTGGCAAGCCACTAGAATGGCCATGTAATAGAATATGTTGATGACCACAAAGACACAGTCGTTGCCATGCTTGGTAGAAGGAAGACCTGACATGTAATCCATGGAGATGGATTCCCAGGGCCAGTTGGGAGTCGGTAGATGATCCAGATATTTCTAGAGACACACACAGGACAAAGAGGTCTTATGGAAGCTTAAAAATCAAAGTGTTTGGATTTCTCTCGAACCAGGTTCAACTTGAGGATATGGTCGTCCTCATCACAATGGTGCGAATGGTTTGTCAAAATGAGCTCGTATGCAAAAGTTAGGAGCAGTCAAAGTTTTGGCTTGACTTGGTGACTTGGCAGGCTTAAGGAAGGCACAATTTTGACCTTTTCTGACCACTGCAAGCCGACCAGCTCCAACCAGATTCCAAGCAAATTTGTGGCATCTTTAAATTGTCTCCTATAGTAAAAAAACAAATTTTAAATTAAGTGTAGTTTGTTTATTAAAAATAAAAATAATATATATATATATATATATATATATATATATATATATATATATATATATATATATATATATATATATCTATATATATATATATATATATATATATATATATATATATATATATAAAAATACAATGGTCCTGACCCCACCGGCCCCAAATAATGTATAATAAAAAATTAAATATTGAGGTTCGGAAGGCCATGACCTCCGCCGAACCCTCGACACTTATACCAAAGATAAATGGGAGGGCGGGCCGCCTCTGGTGGACCTGGCCCTACCCCTTGATTCCATACAATGGAGGTCGACGGGTATCGAACCCGCGCCAGCCTCGAGGGCTGGCCCGCCACCATACGGTGGCCCCAAATGATACTCACAACATTTAAAATGCTCCAACCACCATACATCCGACGGAGATGTGGGTGGGCTGCCCGATGTGGGTTAGGCCCCCCAACCAGCTATACATTGGTTTGTTATTAAAAAAAATCATGTTTTAAATGGGAGGGGCGGGATTTGGCTCCTTGAATCCTCCTCAACCATTTCTAATTTTTGATTGTTACACCAAAAAATCATGTTGGTTATTCCACCGTGAATATATATTTAAACTTCAGTATTCAGATGCGCCCAAGCCAAGGCAGAGGCAGTTCAAGTGCAACACAAAGTTTGAGGCGAGCACATTTTTTGATGTAGGTGGAACCATGTGCAGGCCCAGAAGCAGGGAGTAGAACCATCAACCTTGAAATTTTCCAGGGGATGTAATTTTTCTCCATGTCAGAATATAGTCAGGTTTACAGTCATTTTTCACAGTTTTTCTTAGGTAATGTAATGGTGAGGTTAGATTCGCCCTTTGAGTTGCAGATTTCTAGTCTGCCCGTGGAGCAACATCTTTGAGGAATCTAGGGGGAATCTAAAAGATTCCTTTTTACCCCAGATGTTCACTTTGTCAGAATTCGGAAATTTGACAGTGGATTTTTTCACTATTCGATGACACAAATCTGATGGTGTATTCATATTTTCCATTTGAGCCTTATATTTTTTAGCCACTTTTCAAAGTGGAGTTGCAGGTGTCATCATTCAGTGAGTGAGAAGTTGATTTCACATCTTTCGATGCCACGATTGTGATGGTGATTTCATATCTAGCAACAAAGCAACTCATTATTCAGTCATCTTCAGCATGAGGTAAATTATGTGTTGATTTCATGTACTTCTTTGTCTCTTTGCTATGAGATGCATTGTGCTGTACAGATCCCTGTTGATGTTTGATGTGGGATATTTTTTTGTTCTTGATGTGAGATGTACTTTCAATCATGGATTTGTATTATGTTTGAGATCCCTTTGTTGCCATGTTGGCGGGATACTCATTGTCACATGTATGTTGTTTGAGATTCCTTTGTTTTCCATGTTGGCAAGATACTCATAGTCATTATGTGTGAGTTATTGTCATACTTATAGGAGTCCTTTTTGTGAGTGAGATTTCCTGCAGTGGAACATCTCGTAGAGAGGTCCAACCACTCCTACGTGAGGGATTTTTCCTTGTACAATAGAGAAAAGCACCATCCATGTACATCTTCACTCCTTATAACACTTAATGCAGCGGCCTTCACCATATTGACACCGAGGCCCGGAGAAGTAGTCCCTCTTGGATGAACTCCATAATCAATGTCTTATGTTTCTCATGCTTGTTATGTTCCTCTTCTTTACAGTATGTAGGTGTTCATGTATGTTCATTAATTCTTTAATTAAATGCAATTATAACACATCAGCCGAAGTAAAGGTCTTGGTTAAGGGTATCAGGAATTTACCTGGATCAACAGAAGAGTATACAAGCCTTCCTTATTGATTTTAGGTTTGGAAATGGTGCAAACAATGCAGGACCTAATGTACTTCCCAACATCATGTCGAAGGTTCGTCCAATCAAAATAATTATGTGGTATTTCCACTGTCAATTATATTCCAAAATAATTGGTGAACTGATTGTAGTGCGCCTCCCAAATCCTCTTGGCATGATCGGTTAAAGGAACACAAAGGTGTCCCAAGTAGCATAACATTGTGTCTTGGAGGTGAAATTCTGGAACTTTCTTACCTTGTAGGAACATATGGTATGTGGTTCCAAATTCTGGATCATTATTACAAATATGTAGCCATCCTGAAGTATTGTGTCCACAATATTTGAGCACAGTGGTAAGTGCCATAACTAGCAGCCGATTGAGGCGGTCTGCAACATTATTGATGTTTCCCTTCTTGTACTTAATGTTAAAATTGAACTGTTGCAGATATGTGGACCATTTATGATGGCGATCGTTCTGCAATTTTCCTTTTGTTTGTATGAACTGCAATGGTCGGTGGTCTATGTGGATGACCTTTTCCTTCCCCAGAATGTAATGCTTCCATTGCCAGTAGGCCTACAATGGAATGCATCTTTTTTTCATAGGCGGGATACTTTCAGACTGTATCTGAAAGTGTCTCACTATGATATGCCACTGGATGCCCTTGCTAGGTAAGGACTACACCAACATCATAATCAGAGGCATTTGTCTCAATTTCAAATGGCTGTTGCAGGTCTGGTAATGTGAGCACTAGTGGAGAGCAGAGCTGATGCTTCAACTTGGAAAACACCTTCTGTTCGGATTCGTACCAAAATAACTTTTCTCGCTCTGCCCTTGATGACTTTACTTAAAGGCCAAGTGGTATAAGAGAATCCCAACACGAACCTGTGATAGAAATTGGCAAGGCCTAGAAAGGTGTGGAGCTCTATTAGGGTGGTTGGGGTTGGCCAATCGTCAATAACTCGTATCTTGGTTGGATCCACCTAAATACCCTGCTCATCAATGATGTAACCCATATATTGAACCTAGGTCAGACCAAAAGTGAATTTCTCCAAATTGGCACACAATTTTTGTTGTCGTAGGGTTTGGAGGACCTGCCAACTATGGTGTATGTGCTCTTCCAAACTCTGGTTGAAGATCAGGATGTCGTCTAAGTACACTACCATGAACAATTTGGTGAATAGTCGCAAGATGTCATCCATCAATTGCATGAAAGTTTCAAGGGAATTTTTCAAAATAAAAGGCATGACTAACCATTCAAAAATGTCCTCCTTGGATTTGAAGGCAGTCTTCCACACATCAGAGGGTTTAATTGGTACCCGGTGATAACCAAAATTCAATTTAATCTTGTTGAAATATTTGGCCCCCTTGAGCTAGTCTAGAAGATCATCAATCTATGGGATTGGCTACCTATTCTAGATGGTGATATTATAAAACACTCGATAGTCAATACAAAGCCTCGAGGTTCCATTCTTTGTTTGTACCAACATGATCGAGCTCCCATAGAGTGATGAACTTAGCCTGATGTGCCTTTTTGCAACACATTTTGAATTTTCCTCTTGATTTAATCGTTCTCCATAATAGAGCATTGGTAGATTGGTCCATTGGTTAGTAGCACACCCAAGTTCAGGTCGATGTAGTGCTTGACTCGTCAGTGTAGGAGTACCCATGTGGGTGAGGTGAAGATGTCCCTGTATTGCTCCACGACCTTGTTCATCTATTGTCACCCTCCGAAGGATCCCTATTTGGAGGTTGTGGATGTGGCCACAATATTCCTCTCTATTTGAGGGCGAATCATAAGGAAGACAAATTTCCTAGTCTAGGAAATGATCTTACTGCATTTTTTTGTAGAGATCAAAGAAAGGGTGGTATGCAACGCTAACTCTGGTATCGTGTACAATTTTTTATCCAAATTAATAAAAAAAAAACGAGGTCTAGATTCATATATAACATGATGCTTCCATAGGTAAGGTTGACCTAATAAAACATCACAGACTTCTGTTTCTGGATAAATCCCTCTTTCAGACAAGAGCGATCTCCCTATCATCCCAACATATAACTAGAAACAAACAACCATTTGAATATCTCTTTCCCTAAACTATTGACATTCAGATTATCAAAACTTAGAGACGAGGAGGTAATTCTCCTACCTTTCAATGAGATGTTTGATGTAGACCTTGCTCTTTGTCTCAAAGAAGTCCTTCAATGTTGAGAAGAACCTGCAATCACAAACACGCAAAGAATCAAAATCACCTGTAGTATATAATAATCCAAACACCAGTTTAACTTAATGATCAAGGAGATTAAGAATTTTCATTGTTTTAATGAATCTAAAAACAACACAATGATAAAAATGGATCCATATGTATTATCAAGAATATAAAGATAAATCTTACAACCTGAGCCTTGATGTCATACAAATCTCTTCCATATGCCTTCACAATCGTGCTCCTTGTTTTGACAAGATTTCCTCTCTAGAATGACTAGAATAGGTTTGTCTTCAATGAACTCTTATGTACAATGTGTAATCTCCAATGTACATTCTAAAATCTACCATCCACCCCTAACCTGAAGCGTCATCTCAATTTATAGGAGAAATCATCAATAGAGGGATGAGATCCTCTAATGAATGGATTAGGGTTCCTTCAACCAAGGGGATAAGTTCCATGAGTGGAGGGATATGGCTCGAAATGGCATGACTCAAGAGGCTTTTAGTTGGAAGAATATGTGCCCAAATATGCTTATAGAAGTTACTTTTTGCTTTTACTTTCTTTTAAATGGGGTGTGTAGGTTTTATGGGAAAACATAGCGCAAATGTCTGTAGATAAAGGTAGGAATATTAGCGCATGTGCAGGAAGTGACCACAAAAAGCACACATGCAACCTTTAAGAGTTTTTAAGAGACTTTTCCCAGTTCAAAAGACTTGTTTAAGGAATATTAGTGTTTTGAATTCTAAGGAATCATGAGTATGGATGGTGCTAGATCCATATTGATAGTCAAATTTCATGGTGAAAAAATGACGTGTAACAACTTTCCCCCTAAAGTGCGAAGTCTGAGAAAATATTTCAAGAGAGTGAAGTGCTTTATCATTCCAAGGATTGGATCAGAGACATCCATCGAAAACCTATAAGAAACATTGAATGAAAATATATAATCATCACTGAGGTAGGAATTCCCATACTCAAAGAAAAAATAACTACATGTTCTGTTATAGATATGACTTAGCATTACATCAAAATTAGACACAGTATGGTCACAAAAATTTGTTATGAATAAGTATTGTATCATGAATACATAACTCCTCACAACCTCGATGGTTGAAACTAGATCCAGGGTCTTGATTTCCGCTTCTCGAACTAGTACGAATCTATACATTTGATTGATTGTTTCGAAGTCGAACATGGTAGAAACCACTTGATTACCGGTCAATGATGAAAAACCGTTAATAAGTGTGAGAGAAACCACCAGTAATGACAATGGATCTCAAAGTACTTCAGTACAATATATGAAATTTGAATGAATTATTTGCAGTTGAACACTCATAGATTCATTCAATCAAAGGACAATGACGAAAACCTATCATCGAAGGTGAGCAACTTGCCATTAGGGCATGCATATTTCAAGGTACTGATAGGATTTCTAGATCAACTTCCTAGATAATGAGCTGAAGTCGATAAGAAATGATCTGTCGCAGGAGGGCCTACGACATGAAACCATTATGTCAAGTTTTTAAGAAATATTTTGCAAGGATTAACTCAGGGGTGGTCAACACGAATGGAGACAAATATTTGCACTGAATAGTGAATTTGAAGTTGAACTTTCTCTTGAACACATAACAACACTATAAATAGATTGGAAGCATTTGACTTAAAAATAATACCCAAAACCGGTTGAAGAATTTCAACGAGGTTTGATTAACTATAAGACAAAAGGATTACCCAACCCATACACGAGTGTGACAAAGTGTCGTGTTCAAGAGAGACATGATACTTTTAAAACAAGTATAAAAGATGGATACTTTTTCTCACTTTCCCCCCCACCATTACTTGCAAGTACCTCTTTATTTATGTCAAGCTTAAGGAGGAAAAAATTTGCTTGTTGTGTAAGCGCATCCTTCAGATGAGTCCATATCAGTAATTTTAACGAACCCTAGGAAGGAGTGGTTCAGTCCTGCTGTAATCGATAGGTTTTGCACTGTTTAATTTCAATGAGTCTGACATAGGATTAACTCAGTGTTTTTCAGTTTTAGGGAGTCAGAAGAAAAACATAAGTAAACTCCATGGTGTTATTCTTCGTAAATTTAGTCTCTCAAACCTGAAAAAGGATAAAAAAATGTAGGAGATAACTCTATTGACCATTTCTAGTCAACGTATACCTTTTTCGTAATTAGTCTATTTCAATCCGGAAAAGGGGTAAACTTATACTGAGTAGACGACTATTCATTTATTTTAACGAGTTCGAATAGTCAAGTTCTTGATGATATTTTCATTTTTAGAGAGTCTAAAAAGGCTTAAAATAATACTCCATGGTTTCACTTTTTCGTATTTTTTGAGAGCCTGAAAAAGTGATAAAAGTTTACTCTGTGTCCGACTTTCAATTTAATTTACAAGCAGGAAAAGATGGAAAGAACTCGACATTTTCATATGTTTTACGAGAATGAAATATAGCAAAAGAATCTTGGAAATTTTATGAGTTTGATAAGTCATGAAAATAATAACTAAAATGGACTCGACATAGGTTTCATTTTTATACAAGCTTGATATAGAGGAAAATTGTGCTTGAGATAGGTTTCATTTTTACATAAGCTTGAAACAGAGAAAATTGTGCTTGAGATAAGTTTCAATGCCCCCCAAGTATAACCTGCAAGGGCACACCCCCCACCCACCCCCCCCACAAAACAAGGTTCATTTCATTCACCTAAGTAGACTACTGGTTATTAATATCTAGATGGAATGAAGGCTCATTTACAAGATCAGATGAAAGACTCGACTTAACATTTACGAGATCTAGTCAAAGACTCGACTCAATTAGGAGAGGATTTATTTCATTTTTCAATGAGCTTGACACATGAAAAGAAATATGCTCATAGAAACTTGTTTCATTTTTTAACGAGCTTGACAAAAGAAAAGGAACTATGCTCATAAGGGGCCTTGATTAGGGCTTCCAAGTGGAAGGAACACATTCCAAGGGACACACCTCGATCATGGCTTCGAATAGGTCTTCCTTAGATGGAAGAAATTTTCTCTGGAAGGAACATATGTCTAGGGAATCGATAGGGATAATAACATCGCGTTAAAATACCCCCATATGGTTTACCATGTCAATTACCAGATCTAAGTCAAAAGAAGTCAAGCAAGTAGTGAGAGGCTTGCTTGCATCCGTAACTGAAAACATGGGACAGGTTGCCACATAATTAACCCATGGTGGGGTAGATACCACTTCTGTATAAGGAAAATTCAGGGGTGTCAGATGGTTGGTAGTTGAATCAAGACTAATGAATGAAATCTGGTCAACATTCACAATGTTTCCATTGTGATTAAAAGACATCACACAAAAGAATATCGATACGACAACTTTCATTGCATAGACATAGTCTCGCCCAAGGAGAAGTTGAAATCCAAGGGGCCTTGGACTACCATAAGATCAATATAGAAAGTTTTACCTTCCAAGGTAATATGAAACTAAGGAATGATCCCTAAAGGTTCACTAATGGTTCTGTTAAAAGATGACAAATTCTGTGTCACATGCACAAGCTAAGGGGAACCTAAAGCTTGCCAAGCAGTTGAGGATAAAATACTAACAGAAGCATCTTCATCTACAGTTGTGCGACGCACATTCTTACCACAAACCTTCACAATGATTTGGAAATGGATGGAAGAAGGAATATGAGGCTATGCGAGTCTATTCCAATCAAAGGAAAATACCTCAGTACTTGGAGGGGGTTCTGTAGAAACATGTGACATGCTCCCTTGTGTAGAATAATCTAAAGTAACAAGAAGAACCTGATTGGTATGAATTTTACTCTCTATAGGGAGAGTGGGATCGAATGAATGTAAAATAAAGTCAACCACTTGATCAAATAATGGTTCATCAACCTTAGCGATATGTCTTTCAATTTCCAATTGAAGAGTGGGTTTGACTGTACTTGGAATTAGATCAATCACTTCGTCAACTGACGGTAGGTTGGGAGAAATTTTATTGTAACTAGTTGGAATTTGTGGAATAGTAAGGTTTTCCAACAATTTTGAGGCTTCATCCATGTGAGGGCAAATGTGAGTTTGATGACTCCCTTTGCATAACCTAAAAAGAAACCTAACTTTACCCTTTTTCCCAAGAACCTGACAATCACTGGTTGATGGATCAATAGTAAGTTGATAGGAATTTTCAAACCATACTTCCAAGACCTTAGGAAAACCAGGACAATTGATAAGGAAGTGGTCACCCTTACAAAGCTTGCAAGGATATTTTGGCTTATGATGCATGTTGGAGGTTTCCTCAACATTGCCAACACTTACAACCATGGTTGGTTGGTCGACTTCTTTCTTATCTTGCTTCTTCTTCTTCTTCCATTTATTCTTCTTATTAGCCACCTGGTTACTAGCATCAAGGCTTTTACTAAGCGAAGAAGAAGAAATGGAGGAAGACATGTTGGGCGAAGAAGGTAAAGGGTCAACATGAGGTTGGTGATGTTGAGATGGTGAACTCCGTTGAGGTGGAACAAATTGAGTATTTGAGGCCAATGAAGTTGAGAATAACCATACCGGTAAACCTATGGTAAATATAGGTAGTGACAATGTAGCCATATAAGAAGGACCAACATGTCCAAAGCAAGGAAAAGGACTAGGATTCTCGTTAAGAAGGGTTCCTTGGTTGGTAAATTCTGGAACTATTGCCATTAGTTTCAACTTCAGTGAATTTTATTAAAAATTTAAAAATATTAGAAATTAAAATTCACCATCCACACCTAATGTCTCTAAAAATTAAAAACAAATAAGTGAACATGCACTATCAAATCTAGGAGTCAAACCACACATAAATAGTATGTTTTCACAATAAAATCACTAGTTGGTGATGAAATCCAACGTCACAGAAATCAATGTGAAAAATGAACGGATGAAACCAGTTACCCTGACAACCCGCTTAATGAAATAGTTTGGTGCAAGTAACTCCACTATTCCATCTCGAGTGAAGATTACCCTCCAAAAAGTCCAAGTGAGTCTAGTCAACGTCTGTTCTAGGTACAGTGGGACCTTCCCTCCATCGTCACCTTGGGAAAAATCCTAAGATTATAGCCACTAAGGTTACCAACTAAGACAATTCAACCTGAGGGAACAGTCTGTGGCCCGATATACACACGAGGGCAGAGTATCAAATCTCAATCCCCTTGAAAGATCCTCGACATGGTAAATACGAGGTTTACTAACAAGTGATCCCAAGCTCCTTGAAAATGATTAATCTGAGGTTTACCATTTGTAATACATGCACATCTTCTATCTTTACCAATGAAGTAGGTACGATTACTCCACTAGGTCCGACATCACCTAGTGCTTGACTTGTTTAAGAAGAGCTTCCCAGAGAAAAATTTCAACAATTGGGTTTTCCCCCACTGGAATATTTTATTTGTTTGTTTGTCTTCTTTGGAAAGTTAATTACTCCCTATTCCAAAGCACTAATCTTGAACTAGATTGGTGGAATGAGCCCTAGAAAATATAAAAATATCTAGATTAATTATAATTAGCATTGTGTTATTTGGTTGTTATTTACTCAGTAGGTAAATGGAGGTGAAAATTATGGTGTTATGACCCAACTCAAAATTATAATGCATTCAACCATGAAAATGTGATATTTTTCTTTTCAATGAAATCCTAGTTAAGGGAAAGTGAGAGGTTCTTTGATTTCCAAAAAGAAATGTAAAAAAAATAAAAAATAAAAAAAATAAAATAAATAAATAAATAAATAAATAAATAAATAATTTTTTTTCATGAAATGCCAATTTACTTTCAACAATGCAAGAATTGATTAAATAAGAGAAAATATAACAAATTCTCTAATGCACTAATTTTCAGCAAGAAAATACTAATGCAAAAAAATTCAAAACAAATTTTTAATTTTATTTTTATGTTTTAAAACAAGAATAAAAACATGTAAATTCAAATCAGGGTTGTCTTTCAATGAGAAAGACTAACTTCTCAATTGATGAAATAAATCTTTACAATAGGCACAAATGAATATATGATGATATTTACTTAAGAAAAGAGATTCACAGAACTAATTCCAGAAGTGAAAGACTCTTTTTTGATAGATCAGAAAACCAACACAAACTCAAAACCAAAAAATGTAAAGATAAGTGATTATCCTAAAAAATACAATCAAAGAAACTGATCTAAATTTATGATTAAATTTTCCAGAATGTAAACTATGTATTTGTAATCTATGCACAATTCACTTGAAAACTATGCAAATGTAATCTATGCACACTTTTCGTTCATATTCTGAAAATGAGAATTCTAACTATGCAAGTGTAATCTATGCAAGAAAATTCTCAAACACAATATGATTCCAAATCAACAAAAGAAAAACATGACTATTTTCTTTCACTAATGTAATCTAAGGAACCAATCAAGTGTAAGTAAAGAAAATTGGGTAAAAAATCCAAAATTCAAAAGTAAAAACACTCAGAGGTGATTAACACTAAGACACAATTGTTAAGAAACAGAGACAAACTTGTGAGTAATAACCAAAGGATATCAAATTAAGAATTTCTCAAAAAAGAAAATTCATAACACCCAATCAACTAAGATGATTTCAAAAATAGACTCCGAGGGTTGGTATAATTCAGGTTGAACCTCTATAAATTTGTCATCATACTTTGAGAGAGAGAATATTTCTTTTTTCAAACATTCTCAGGAGGTGCGCAGGTAGTCAGTGAAAACTAGTGCGCATGCGCATTGTATAAAACTGAAAACTTACGCAGGTTTGCGCTCTGTTTATCATAGAAAACAATGTAGGGTAGAGAAGATTTTAAAATAAATAAACACTATGCATTCTAATTCAGAGGATTTAAAAATTCATAAACCAAAAAACACTCATACATAGTCAAACTAGAAAAATGGAGAGCTAAACCAAAATAATCAAGAGAAAACTAAGTTTGTTCCCCAACTGAGTCGCCAATTTTTTTTCTGGATAAATTCCCCATGTGGACAAGAGCGATCTCCCTAGTATCCCAACAGATAACTAGAAACAAACAACCATTTGAATATATCTTTCCCTAAATTATTAGCATTCATATTATCAAAACTTAGAAATGAGGAGGTAATGCTCCTACCTTTCAATGAGATGTTTGAAGTAGACCTTGCCCTTTGTCCTGAAGAAGTCCTTAAATGCTGAGAAGAACTTGCAATCACGAACATGTAAAGAATCAAAAGCACCTACAATATATAATAATCCAAACACTAGTTTAAATTAATGATCAAGGAGATTAAGAATTGTCATTGTTTTAATGAATCTAAAAACAACACAATGAGAAAAAGGGATCCATATGTATTATCAAGAATATAAAGATCAATCATATAACTTGAGCCTTTATGTCATACATATCTCTCCCGTATGCCTTTATAATCATGCTCCTTGGTTTGACAAGCTTTCCTCTATAGAATGACCAACATAGGTTTGTCTTCAATGAACTCTTATTTACAATGTGTAATCTCCAATATAGATTCTACAATCTACCATTTACCCCTAGCCCTGAATCTTTAGCTTAATTTATAGGAGAAATTGAGGAGGTTTTAGATCCGTCAATAGAGGGATGAGATCTTCTAATGAAGGGATTATGGTTCCTTCAACCAAGGGGATAATTTCCATGAGTGGAGGGATATGGATTGAACTAGCACGACTCAAGAGGCTTTTAGTTGAAATAATATGCGCCCAGCTATTCTTCTAGAAGTTACTTTTCATTTTTAATTTCTTTTAAATGGGGTGCACATGTTTTATGGGCAAACAGAGTGCAGATGTCCACAGATAAAGGCAAGAATATCAGTGCATGCGCAAGAAGTGACAGAAAAAAGCACGCAGACAACCTTTAAGAGTTTTTTCCGAGTTCCCAAGACTTGGTTCAGGAATATCAGTGTTTTGACTTCTAAGGAAGAATGAGTATGGATGGTGATAGATCCATATTGACAGTTAAATGTCATGGTGAAAAAATGATGTGTAACAACTTCCAGAGGGGAGACATCACATAATACCTCATTTGCAAAGGGATTGATGCTATAAGGTAGGTGACATTGTTGGCTGCCATAGAGATCTCGCCCTTGGTGGAGCCACCTCATGGTGTATAGTTGTGGTTGCGGTGTTTTTGGAAACTTCAATCTCTTAATGACCTTAGCTGAGATCATGTTCTTCTGGCTTCCGTACTTGTCAGCAATGAACTACACTGACGAACCCTTTACCCACATATGTGAGTGTAAGAGGTGCTTCCCCTCCTATCGATCCTCATGTTTTTCCTTTTATAGCTTAGTGGTGGCTACCATCACAATGGGCTCAACTTCAATGATCTACTTTCCCTTGTTAGGTTATGACTCAGAGTTATAGCATGCATCTGTCTCTGAGTCTTTAGCTCAACCACTAGCACCTGATTCATGTGACATTTGTTCGTGTTGTACGTGGGAATTTTATGTAACTCACACCACTTGTCAGTGTCTTTCTTCACCTTCCCATTATTATTGGCTTGCGGCTTTGAGGAGTTGTCCAGGGGGGTTGCGACCTAACTCTACCCTTTTCTATTGTGGATTGTGGGTGCCTTTTCTTTGCTTTGGGTTTGCAGATCTAAAGTATCACTTCTTCTACTTGAATTTATTCTAAATATTGGTAGTAGACCAGTATGTTGAACCAAGTGACGGGATGTCCAGGAACTCCATTTCGTCCTGACTGCATTTGTGCAAAAAAATGTGGTACTTGAGCACCAGATGTTTCTCATAATATTTAATACCCAACTTTGTGCGTAGGGTATGGAAAATATTCTTCAACCCATGCACATCTTGATCCATTTTCTACCGCAACATAGTCCATTGTATGTACTTGTCCTCATAGCTCCCCATGGGGTAATATTGTTCCTTGATGGCATCTTGGAAGGAATTCCAAGTGGGTGCAGCTGAAAATAGTGAAGGTTCTCTCTCATTCCTATGTTCATAGTAGGTTTCTCACCAGTCCTTAACATGGGGGACAACATTGAGGAGTGAAAAATTAATCTTTCCACCATTGGAAAAATCATGAACCGAAAAATATCCTTCCAACAAATTTAACCATCTAGCTACATTGTTTCCATCTATCTAGCCTTCAAATATGGGAATGTCAAATTTTAATTTTACTTCGAAAGGAGGGGCACCTCTGAGTGGTTTTTGGATGAACATGTGTCCCATGTGGGCATATGTCAAAGTATCTAGGCAAAGTTATCCATCATCATGTTCCTTTGTCGCTCGAGGGATTCTTCGAGCAATATTTTGAAAGGTTCTCCTGCTCCCTCTTCTTTCTTTTCTTTCTCCATGGAATGTTGTCGGGATTCGTGAGGTCTGTCTTGCGAAGGTTAAACCAATTCAAGCCCTAAATCCTTATACCCTGAACTCGTTGGGGACATGCAAAGAAAAACAGAGAAAGAGCATACCACTTGATACCGCTAATCCAGACTTATGCATGAATGAAATTGAATGCAGATATAACCATAAAAACAAATATGCAACATAAAAATTTATCTTCATTTCATTAATAGTAAAGAATTGAAATATGCTCACATATAGAATGGAAATAAACTAGCTCGAGTGATGGTAGATTATCTCTGAGAAGAGATGTGGTAGCTACATGCCTCTGAACTATGTTACGATGATGCTCAAAGGCCTATTAATTGTTGAGAAATAATGTAAAAACCTAACCATCCAAAAACCTAACCCTAGGAGATGAAGTGCCAAAATTGTGGGCCTCTTGGGGTAAATTGGTACATCAACTTCCTGGGGTTGTAACTCTAGCATACGATATTCGTTTGATGTGAATGACACCTCATTAGACATATATATCTGAGGAGTACAACTTTTGAATGCAAACATTGCAATTAGAATACTGTTTCTTGTTTAAAAAAAAATGTGGTTTAGGGCTTCAAAACAACTCTGGAAGTTTAGGACCCGAAAAATTGCCAAAAATAGTAAATTGTGCTAC
The DNA here is from genome assembly GCA_034641835.2 of Pinus albicaulis. Taxonomy (NCBI): domain Eukaryota; kingdom Viridiplantae; phylum Streptophyta; class Pinopsida; order Pinales; family Pinaceae; genus Pinus; species Pinus albicaulis. Next base: position 1,245,223,274 of record CM076581.1, on the reverse strand, counting down.
AATTAAGGAAACAAGAAAAGTGAAAGAAACAATGGTGGGGGTCCAAGTGGAATAGATTGGTGGTCACCAATACCCACCTGGATTAGTTGTAGCTAGCAGATCAAATTTGCAGTGTGTAGAAATTTGGTGTAGATTCAAGGACTTGAGGAAAGGGTCAACTTGGTACTGGGAGAAGGACTCAATCTAGGGATTGAGTATTTGTATCTCATTTGAAGTAGATTCTAAGAAGATAAGAGTTTATGGGATTTCCCCTTGGAGGGTTTTTTCCCTAGTTGAGAGCCTATATCCTTGTCCTCTTTTGTTGTTGCAGTTTCATGATATTGTTTGATGCATAGATCTAACTAAAGAACACAAAGAAGATAAATAAGATTCACAAGAAAGTACCAAGGTTAAGAAAATAAGACATAATAAGTTTCCACTTTACATTTTCTAACACCTAGAAATTGATAATATTTTTGTGCGGTAATTATTTGCTTGAGGTTGAAACAATCTGCTTCTGCAGTTAGTTGCACTGTGTCCATAGTTATAACAGATAGAAAATTCAATATCATTGTTCAAAGGAAAGAATGAATTGTTACTTCTAATATCGGGAGCAATTGATCTCTTTTTAAAGTTAACTTTCCTTGGTTTTTGGTTTGGTTAACTTCTTAATTCTTTACCTGGGTTTTCAGTATTTGCTTTGTTATCCCTAAAGTTGCGTGCACAAGCCTGTGAACTAGATTCTCCTTTAACAGTTTCATGAAAACCAAGGCCTTATTTGATGGAGGGGGATATTTGATTGTTAAGAAGGTTGTCCAATATCTTGGTATTATCATGGAATTTGAAATGTTTTTCCTTTTATACTAATTTTACTTTTAGAATAATTACCTCAGCCTCCAATCTTTGACACTGATCTTCCTTTTCAATATATTTCTTCCTTATTCCTTCTTCAACCTTTATTCCTTATTCTACTTGCATTCTTAATTTGATAATACCTTCCTTAAGTCCATTATCTTGTTCTTCAAATACTTCGAGTAGCTCTTCATTTCATTTGTTTGACTTTTCCAGTTCTTATCTTAGAGATACGATCTCATATTCGAGTCCTTCGTTAAGTTGTTCATATTATGTTGTAGTATTTATTGATTTTCTATGATCCTTGTTCTTATATGCCTGCAACTTATTCTCAAGAATGTTAATATTTTTCCAATCAGAAGCAAGTTGTATTCTAAGATTAAGTACTTCTTCTAATTTTTCTTCTTTTGAATCAGTAACTCCATCTGATATAACAAGGGTTGTTTCATAATCACTCTCATATTTTAACACACCTTTAGAAATAATATTACCTATCAATTTACCTGATGAATAAAATTTCTTTGTCACTAGATTTCCTTTTCCTTCACGAATGTCCTGCAAATTATCCCATGCCTCCTTTACAGTTTCATCATGCATAAATTTCTATAATATTGAATCAAATATCATACTAAATATTGCATTTAATGCATACTTATTCTTTTGGAGATATTGTTCTTATGGAAGAGTATTAGTATAACCATTACAAAGTAAATTCCAAACATTAGTTGCAATAAACAACATTTTCATTTTTTCTTTCCAATCATGATAGTTAGTATCATCAAGTATAAGCATACCTTTATTTTCCATACTTTATTATTTGACTTGTTATGCTACTAATGATCCTTGGTTTGTGAATGTAGAGATTATAATGACATCAGATACATAAGTGTCACTTATTTCCTGACTTGACCTCTTTCTTTGTATTACCTTCTTCTTATGCTTCTTTCCCATTTTCTTTGATCCACTCTCAAACAGTTAAGCTTCTACTAGAGAGACACGCTCTTTAGATGCCAATTGGTAGGAAAAATAATAAGAGGGGGAGGGTGGGAATTAGTATTTTTAATTCACTTTAACTTTCCATTTAAATTTCATAATTTTGTACGCAATTGTTATTTAGAAAACTAGCGTGTGTAAGCACCTTGAGTGAACTAAAATCGTGTATATTTAGATTACTTAACTTTCATAACTTCCATCAGATGTTTAACTTAATAATTACATTATTAGTTCATTAGTCATTTAGTATGCAGTAAATAATAGATAACTCAAAGTACATAAGAAACACATCAAAACATATGGACACCGGGATTTGAGGTGGAAACCCAATGTGGGAGAAAATCACCATTGTTTTCTTCTCTGTCTTCTTCTTATTTTATTATAGATAAAATTATTATTACACTTTTGTAGTAGAACAAAATCTTACCAACATGCAGGAGGCTACAACCTCCACTTGTTCTTCAGCACCCATTGGAAGGGAGTTATGACCCCCTAATATCTCTTACCAGCTCCTACCAGAAGGGAGAACCTACTCCATGAACAAGTTTACTAGTTACCACTAGAAGGAATATTTCACTCCCTCACTGAAGGATCCAACCCTCAACACCCTTCGTGGACCATGTTTCATAATATTTCATATTCGATCCACCTATCAATCAACCATTACAAATCATGTAGATCACCTTTCATCATATTTTCAAACTAGACCCAAACCCAACATTATGCTCAATACTAATAACCATTCTTCTCAATATCAAAACACTCTGAAACCAAATATTGATTCAAATCATCCAATTACTGATCAAACCAAGATACCATTGAACCAAACATTGATAAAATCAATATACCAATCACCAAATCAATATATTAATCAACCAATCATGCTAACACTAAAAAAATTTACAATCATTACAAACCCTGATCAAATTCACCTCTGAATATATGCACCACTGTTTTGAAGCATATCTGTGTATATATGTGCTTCCTGTGCATAAAACTTGTGTATGGATATCAAAACACTGAATACTGAACCATTAACTAATTAAATCACTCTGCCATTAAACCAACCATTGAATCATTGAATACAAGTACTGAACTAATCAAAGATTACTGAATCAATCACTCAATACAAATACTTAAAGACTAAAAACCCAATCATTGATCAATATACCAAGCCATAGCCAAATCAATCCAGCCAACACTTCTATATACAAACCATCCTGATCAAGACATCATTGAAAAATAGTAACAAATAATGTTGACTTCATCAATTGTCATCACCAAGCAACAATTTCAAACCCTAGACTATATATGTGACTTCTATTAAAAGGATTTGTGTATATACGTGATTATGATGAATAGTACTCGCGTAAAAATTTCAAATCACCAATAACTTCTTAACCAAACCATTTTGATCAAGCCGATCACATCTCTGATCATCATACTCATCAGTCAACATCAAATCAACTAACATCAACCCAAATCAAGTAGAAATATAAATACATATTATCTCATAATATATATGTGACTATATTGAAGCATATCCATGTATGTATGCAACATTACTGAAGAAACATTTCATACAGATCTTAAATTACTGAATCAAACATTCGCTACAAACATAGCATATCTTCTACATATTTACTGTCAAAATCACATATCACTGCAAACACATTCATATCATATCATCATTGTAACCACAAATCTTACATTTTTTGCTACTCAAACATAAATAGATCAAGAAATTATATCCATTAGTCTTCAATACACTTCCAGATCTATTAGATCTGAGCCTTGTCCTTGCTCCTTGGTGCACACCTATTTTAGATTAGATCACACATTAATAATATATTTCATTGCACACCTAGATTCTTGATCTCCTTCTCTTTAAATATCTTTTTCCTTTGCCAACGCCACAAGAAAATCCCTTGGTAATGTTGTTGGTTTTTGTTGACAGGATACAATATACATTGTCGACACAATACTATGGGTAATTACCATGGTAATGGCTCATGGTTTCCTATTTTACATGGTTTGTATTATGTACGCAAATTTTCTTCACATAAAATGCATATGTACGTGACTCTTCTTCACAGAGGTCGTGTATACTTTTCAACCTTCACAATTTTCATTCATTTTGTAAATAAATTGTTAATTCTCTTTCATATCCTCTATAATATTGGTACCATCAAACATGTTATGTACAACAGTTCCATAATCATCATATTATAACTAATTTGACATTGATTACATATTTGACAAGCAAGTTGTCATCAAGGACAACACATTAGCCATAATTCAAATAGAAATAAAAAAATTAATAGGTTGATATCTTTACTTTTATTAATTTGGAGAGTTAATACAAAGGAATTCAAATATTATTGGATGGTCATATATATATAAGGTTTTGGTTAAGATTAGTAGCATTTTTATCATTAAATGTTATATTTAACTACTTACTAGGGATGGAGTGCTCATTCTATGCATTTTTATTCATTGGAAATGGTTTTATTGTTATTCCAATTTAACAAATCATATATATTTGATCAGTCTCCATGCACTTTCTTAACATTGAAAAAATATCAAGTTATTCAGAGATTTCCATCATTTTTTTTGTTCTAACAAAATAATGCTTGTCTAGGGTTAACTTGTACAATTATAGCTATATTTATAGTACCATGCCCTTGACCAAGAAGAAAAGGAAGTGGTGCCAAGTGTGTTACAACACAAGATAAAGCACGAGAAGCAAAGGAAATACCAAAGGATCCTATACCACTCTTTTCTGAGTTTGTAAAATATTGAACATTGTATTTGAAAATGAAAGAAAAGATGCTACAATAATTCTCTATGACACAAGAACTACGGAATTTAAAGAACAAATAATTTCCAAAGTAAATTTTAAGCTTAACAACATTTATCTTCGTTGAATCTCGCACTTCCTGCATAGCTCTAGACCATAGTTTTGGTGGATTCTTCGCCCTAGAGTCTATGATTTAATTCAATAACTATGTTATTTTCTCTAACGTTCTTGAATAAAGACACATCAAAGTCCATATGGCTTCCCTTGTACAGAGCTACATACTTCCAACTATCACCATTAGTAGGGAAAATGGATTGCAGTTGGGTAAAGTATGAAGAGTTAGTGAGATCGGTGTTTCATACTATGAAGTCGTAGATGTGGATAAAATGGGAAAAAAAATCATTTTGATTTCCCATATGTGCTCCTACATGTAGTACACACATTAAATGTAATGTCCCCTTCCTAACTAGTGGAATTGGTAGCTCTCTAACCTATCAGTTGGTTCCCATAGTTTATTAGGTTAAGGTTAGGGAATCTTGGAGGCCATTAATCCAGCTGTTTGGCAGTGTTTGATGGTCAATTGATATCTCATCAAGATTATGAGTAGGATGCCTTTTTTGGGAATGATTTCAGGATAGTTTTCCAATGCTTACTATTTTTAGTAAGTCAGTTTCGAGCACCGACTAAGGTTAGCTAATATGGTTACTATTTTTAGTGTTGTCAATGGGTTTGGTTTTGATTACTATTTCAACATTTTATATAGTCAGGTGATTTTAAATAAAATAAAAACAAGTTATTAATTAATAAAATTAAATCAAATATTTAACTTTATCGTTATTTTAATATTTTTAATGAAGAGTCAAAGGAACTTAGCTCTAGTGGTATGGGACACCTTTCATGTCCCCATCTGTGTGGGTTCAAGTCTTTGGAGACATGTTGTAAGCTAGCCCTTGTGGAATTTATGAAATAGTTGTTCTACTTTGTGAAATAGAGGTGGTCGTATGTACGGAGTTACCAATTCGACTAAGTGGAAAGTACTCATTCCTGTTAAAAAACATATTTTGAATGAAGAGACTCTAAGGGCTAGTTATAAAGTGAAAGATTTTTTATTAAAAAAAAAAAGGAATAAGGCATTTAATTGGGAGACTAAAAGTGATTTTATATAGTCCCACATGGCTTGATGAAGAGGTTCAAACTTCTCGAGAGAGTTATAAAAAGAAAATTATATAATTATTCATACGTTGGTTTTGATATTTGATATTTCCATTTTCTATAGGAGATTACTTCTTCTTGATCTGTGAGGATGAAACCCCTTGAAGGTGACCTTCTGCATGTTTTTGAGAAATATAATATGGAGAATATCTTGGTGATTTCATACAGATATCACAGCTAGGATTCATACAGTTATTTTGATATCTATAGACTAGAGAAAATTTGAGGGTATTTGTGGAAATAAAAGGAATTTAGATCTCGTTACAATATCGTGCTATAGTAACATTGCTACAATGATTAAATTGCATATTTCAATTCAAAATCATACATATGCATTTCTATATTTAATGGGTATGCTTGAATTGTGTTTATAAATAATTTTGGTTATCTATGTATTGTTCATTTTGAACATAAACTACAATCCCAACTTTAAAAATAAATCTGAGTTATTTCAGTTTATGGGTTTTCCTAAATCCTATTAATTTTTGAGTTATTTCATTGGTGCCAATACTATCATTATTGAACAATGAAAAAACATTATATATATATATATATATATATATCTTCTATAAATGCATTCAAACAAAAAAACAAAAAAGGACAAAGGTGTATGTGACAATATACAATAATATTTTAGCTCATTTAGTAAACAAAAGGATGACTAAAACCATGATAATAAACATCAAGGTAGATATCCCAATTTTATCATACTTAGGATTGCCATAGAATGTTGTGGGACATCGATAGTAAATATTAAAATTGAGTCCAGATTTGGAAATACACTCAAAGGTGGTCTTTTGTGAGCTTCTTGGATTTATTGCTAGACCTTCCATAGGAAATCACAAAATGATTCTAGACTCTACTAAGTATTTTTTAGGTTGACACAAAATCACACCATCTATCAAACACTGCAAATTCACTCACAAGATCCATGTAAACAAGGAGTGGTTAAAGTCTGAATCCATTCATGATGGTGTCATATAAAAACCCTTGTCAATTATGGATGATAACAATGTATATAAAGTGAAAAAAATAATTTTGTTGTGCCAATATATGTGACTGAGGCATATTGTATTGGGTATGAGGAACCACATTTTCTGGTTTGGAAATACTTGACGATTTTTAATGGTTAATCTCCATTCTAGTGTGTTTTAACCATGCTTTGAAGGTTTTATCCTAGTGGACCTTTATGCCTTGTTACGGGTCAAAATCCAACATCAATACTAGCAACATATTTCTCTCTCACCAGGATCTATGGTTCTATAAAGTGGCATTGGAATTTTTACCATATGCCAAATAATTTATGCCTGTATTATATATTCAATAATATTTTTCCAGACAACTAATATTCTTCATACAAAATAGGTTCTATCTTTTGTATTTTTATGGTTCATTTTTAGTTCAAGTCACACATCCTTCATTATTTGAGTTTGTATTGTTGACAAAATGTCCAGAATTGATGAATTATTAAAGTTACCAAATACTCTAATACACTTTACTTTCAACAATAAAATCACAATTGACAAAGCCATTGTCACAAATATTCAGACCTATTTACAAGGTTCACAAGATAAGATCAATTTTCTCTAGTTCAAATCTCATCTCCAATGAGATGAACTACAATAGATGAGTAATCATTCCGAACTATTCCTTGTTTAAAATAATTCCCCTTTTGAGTTTAAAAAATATTCCTGTCAATAACCAGCATATGATCATATCAATGATGCCACTTTAGGAGAATATTCACACAAATATGAAGAAATTATGCTTTCACTTCAAGTCCATCATCGGACCTTGGGAAAAATCCATAAAAAACAAGTTGTCAGGAAAAATATTAAGAGGTGGGAGGGGGGATGGGGCTTAATCAGTGTTTTAAAATTTAAATTTCAAATTTCATATATTGAATTTTGTACGCTACTGTTCTTAAAGCAACCCACATATGTACATGACTTCAGAAAAGGAAAACATTGTATATCCAATTTACTGTTTTTTCATGTGTTTTATCACATGATTTCCTTTAACCTTTGAATCAATAAATTAATTACTTTCAATATGCATTAAATAACATAAAAAAATTGCAAAAAATGAGAAACATACATAGAACACCAAGATTTTAGATGGAAACCTCGATATGGGAGAAAACCACTATTGTTGTTATCTTTGTCTTCTTTATTATTTATAAAGAAAATATTCATTAATTTTTTTGTATTGATGCAGACTCTTATCAGTACACAGAAACCCACATGTAGGTTTCTACAACCTCCACTCTTTCTCAAGCTTCTGCTGGAAGGGAGCTACAACCCCCTAATTGTGTTTATCAGCTTCTACTAGAAGGGAGATCCTACCCCCTTTCTGAAGGTTGCAACCATCAGCTCCTTGTGGACCAATTTTCAGAATGTTTCACAATGGATCCACCTATCAAACAATCATCACCTATAGGTTGCTTTTCATCACATTTTCAAACTGGACCCATATCAACCCGAACCAACATGACAAACTGAAGCACTGAATCCGAATCATTGAAACACTGCAAATCAACTGAATTGCTGAAACATAAAATCACTGAATGTAAAACTCAACCAAAACAAACAAATATCATAATATGTATGTACGTGCTTACCATGTAAAACACTTGTGTACAGATCTTAAACTATTGAAAAATAAATCATGAATAATTGTTATATTGAATCAATCATCGAACCATTCATTGACCATCGAACCAATCACATATCATTGAACCAATCACAAATCACTATAGAATCATTAATTACCAATATTCCAGTCATGAACAACCAACCCAATTTTTGAGCCTTACAATAGGTATGTATTTACTCTTTATTACTGTCCTTTTTCCTCTTCCTTATCCATCTTGTGCCATGATATAATAATATAATGAAAGGATTTTGATGAAGAATGAATGAAAAATGATCCTAATACGATTTCACCGTCCAAACTAATTCTCGTTGATTTTTATGCTGAAAATAACAGAAGGAACAACAGGACTTAATCACGGCAAAGAGGACACGTTAAATGTGGTCGAATCGAAGATAAATCAGTAAGGAAAGCGCATGGACGAACGAACTATCCAAGGACAGCATTTTGTCGTGGATCCCTAAGGATATCCTGATCCTGAGGGATCACACTTATCTTTCCTTTTAGCTATAAAGGGATAGGGAGAGCTAGTTCTAAAAGATCATGAATGTTGTATCTTTCATTTCTGCATAATTTTTAATCGTAATTCACAGAACGTAGTTCTGAACGACAAGATTGTATTGTGATGTCGATTGACTGTGATGATTAATATATAATTCGTGTTGCTATTTATTCAATTATTCTGGAGTAATTAAGCAGTATTTGCCGGTGGCTAAGGGCCCGGTCTCTGGTGGATTTCGCTGTTGTTCTCTGTGTTATACTTTTCTGTTCGTTGCAAGTATATTCTATTTCTCCGCTTTGCAGTTGAAGTACCTTTGATAATTCAGATTTACGGTATTTATTTCTTTGAATACACATTTCCAATTTATTCCTTTGAATACACAATTTGAATATGCATTTCTAATTTATTAGTTGCTAGTTAACTGAATTGGTTTTGATTTCTTAAAGCGTAGACAATTATTTATAATACTTGCCTTATGTTCAATAGTTTAAATCCAGCTGAAAGAGCTCGGTTAATGCTTCAGTGCTCTCGGTTGATTGTCATTCGAATTAGCTAAATTGAGATTGAATCATAGTTTTAGGTTATAATGCTTAGATGAATCACTTTCTTTAAAGCTTCAAGATTTATGATTGCATCTATATGAAACAATTGATTACTATTTGTATGAATAGCTTGCACATACTGTGTACACACTTGAGATAAAAGGACTTACCCTAGTTGATAATTAATGTGAGGCAATTAGGAGTTTTTAAAGACACCTGTTAGCACCCAACATTTTGGCACCGTTGCCGGGGAGTGTGTTGCCACTTTGTAAAAAGAGTAATGCCTGATTGATGTTTTTTCTGCCGAGGGAGAATTGGGTATTAAAAATGGAAGGTAAGAACCTGTGTAAAGAACGAGTAAAATGCTTGCTCATCTGCCCGCTTTCTAGCAGAATTGCTTGAGAGTTTAAGGTAGGAATGAATGTTTGTATTTATGCATGAATGAATAAGAGGGAAAGACCTGAAAAAAACAAAATTCCTCCTCCTAAACCTGAAAAAACTAAGGGAACGGTGACCCTTGAACGATCAACTTTTATTGAAGAAATCTTAAGAAAAGTTGAGTCTCAGTCATCATTAGGACCCCGAATTTTTGCTTCCAGACATCCTACTAACTTCCTTTAAGCCGCAGGATCACCATCTGTAGCTAACGCTGAGATTCACAGCAAGGATGAAGGGATTGAGTAGAGTTTTCAAGATACTGAGAATTCACAAACTCGCCCTTCACAAGAAAGAAATTCTTGCAACCTCTATGAAGGAGAAGGAGAAATAGGCAATCTTGAAATTAAATTATCATAACCTAGATCTCCTGAATTAGTGACTAAGCAGAGGACACCCTGTATTCCAGATCAAGGTATTGTTGTTAGAACTATTCCAGCCTCTTGTAGACATCCTAGGAATAACTCTCCAGCTCTGAAAATCCCTGAAGAATATTGGCATATTTTTTACCAAATGGCTAATAACTAGCAACCTCAAACTTCTACATTGCAATACCCTATTGTTGACACAACTGTCAATGCCCCCATGAAGGCTATCCCATTACAGAACATTCCTACCTTTCATGGGCTAACTTTAGAAGATACCGATGCATTCCTTTTTGAATTTGATGTCTTATGCAGGGGTTATGATTACAGTACTGACCCTAAGAAGCTGAAGCTATTCCCCTCTACTCTGAAGGGAGAAGCTCTACGTTGGTTCATGGGACTCGGTGGAGGCACCATCAATGATTGGGACCAAATGAAAACATCTTTCCTTAAAAAATACTAAGATTATTGTTGAACTAGAGAACTAAAAGATGGAATTTTTCAAATGGTAGCTAAGCCTAGCGAGACTCTGGAAGAATATATAGAGCGTTTCCAATATAATCTGCAAAGATCTCCTTACACAAATATGCCTGATAATGTTCTAAAAACCACGATGATTAGAGGTATGAAAGACCAATGGGTAGAGACACTAAATATAATGGGTAAGGGTGACATTTATCAAGAAAAATATAACAATATTATAGATTTGTGCATCAAGTGTTCCAGGGGCAATACAAGGCCGAAACTAGTCGGACGTGATGCAAGCCCCAGAGACAACAAAGCCTCAGGAGGAAGCATTACACGAAGTGAAATCGACAATCTATTGGAGGATTTCAAGATTGATATCCTGGGGACCCTGGCGACACAATTGGATGTCATGCAAGCTCAGCAAAAGTAGGCTATAGCAGAATAGAAATTGGCTATTTTCTACCCCCCTTGCATACAGAAGCACAATCATAAAGAATGCCCCCTAGATGCGATATGAACATGTGCCATATGCACTAAAGAGCATGCCACAGAAAGCTGCCCATCACTCCCAGGATTAAAAGCAGTTTTCAAGGAAGCGGAAGAAGAAGTGGAACCAGTATATCTGTTGAACCAGCGTCGTCAATGGCAAGCACATCAGAAAAGTATGCCTACCGATCCATCTTCATTCTTTCCTTCCTCGCAATATAATTCTCAACAATATTCAGGGGCAACATGGCAGAATCAGCCACCTTTTTTGCCACCTCAAGCATTTTTTATGCCACCATGGTCCAATCAGTCAAATCCAAATAATAATAATTGGCCAAATTCCCCTTACCCACCACCATTCTAGAAAAACAACCCCTATTCCTCCCAATGGTCCCCTTCCACCTCGCAAAATCAGAACTGGCAATCAAATTGGAAAATATCTACAAACCAGCCTATGGGGACAGTTCCTCTGCCTCAACCGACTTTACCAACAACTTACACATTGCAACAGAACCCTCAATCTAATATACGACAACAACTTCTAGTTCAAACCAACACAAATCCTAACAACAGACCAGTTCAGTCAATACAAATCATTGAGGGTCTGGACCCTGAAGATGAGTTGAAAGAATGTAATGAGCTTAAGTTGATATCTGGACGCATAATCACTCTAGATAAGGATAAATATTTGCAACCGGAAGAACCACACACAAATAAGCCTCTAACTGTAGATGATCAACAAATAAAACAAGGGGAAGATACAGTCAAACAAAAAAATCTTGAACAAATCATAACCACTTCCCCCCCATTCCCAGAAAGGTTGGTGATACCATGCCCGATTGAATATCCTGACTTTGATCTTCTGGGTGAACTTAATAACATCTGTATAAAAATTCCCCTCCTCCAGGCTATCCAAGATATTCCAATATATGCCAAAACTATTAAAGAATTGTGTATAAAGAAGCCTGTGAGGAAAACAAAAAAAATCCCTACTGTCCATGTTGTCGGGACTTTGTTTGATTTATTACTAGGCAAAGAGACTCCTGTAAAATATGAGGATCCTGGAAACCCCATTGTCACAGTCCAGATAAATGGCCATTCTTTTCCCAATGCTTTAGTTGACTTAGGGGCAGCCCTTAATATTCTCACAACTACAACTTGCAAAATTCTTGGCATCACAGCGTTGGAACCAACAACTACCTTACTGGAACTAGCTGACCACTCAGTCATTAGACTAGAAGGAACATTACAAGATGTGATGGTCTTTGTAGACACTTGGGAATACCCGATGGATTTCTTGATTATTAACCCTAGGAACCAGCTAGATGGACATCCCTTAATATTAGGAAGGCCTTGGCTAGCGACTACTGATTCTTATATCAGCTGCTGGACAGGCAGTATGACTATAACCAGGGGGAATGATGTGAAAAATTTAGCTTTATACACTCCTTCTTAGCCAAGCGTGACTATTATGAAAACCAGGAAGCAACTTGCAACATACTTAACATAAAATATTCGGTCATCATTGACTGTGGTAGATTCCCTTGAATTCAAAAACCAAACTAAAGACGATGTCATTAATACTTTTATCAATCATCCTACCACAGTATCAAGTTCAAAATTCCACATGATTGAAGCAGTCCTTGACAATGAAATCGAAGAAGATACCCTGAGAGATATCAATGACCAAACAATACCAACAACCACTGTTTATAATAGCAAACCGATCAAAATTGAGACAGGGAAGATCCTGAACATTAATAGTAATCTGAGTGATGACCAGCAACAGAAACTTATTCAAGTCCTTAGGAAAAATAAAGGGGCTTTCGCTTGGGATTACTCAGATATGAAAGGGATTGACCCTCAGCTATGCATGCATCACATCTACACTGAAAAGGATGAAAGACCCATTCAAAAACCTCAACATAGATTAAATCCTCACCTAAAAGATATTGTTAAAGAAGAACTTCAAAAACTGTTGGATGTGAATTTTATCTATCCTATATCTGACAGTAAATGAGTTTCTCCATTAGTTGTGGTTCCCAAAAAGAATGGGAAATGGTGAATATGCGTCGACTATAGAGAACTTAACTAGGAAACGCAAAAATACCATTTTCCCCTTCCATTTATTGATCAGGTCCTAGATACACTGGCAGGGAAGAAATATTTTTCTTTCCTAGATGGCTTCAGTGGCTACAACCAAATTCATATTGCCCCTGAAGACCAGGATAAGACTACCTTTACCTGTCCGTGGGGAACATTTTCTTACAGGGTATTACCTTTTGGATTGTGTAACGCACCTGCCACATTCCAAAGAGCCATACTCAACATTTTTGCAGACTTGATAAATGAAGGATTGGAAGTATACATGGATGATTTCACACCCTATGGAGATGACTTCGAGCAAGCATTACAGACATTAGAAAAAGTTCTGGAACAGTGTATGGCTACCAGCCTATTTTTAAGTCACGAAAAGTGCCATATGATGATGACAGAAGGCCTGATCTTGTGTCATTACATTTCAGCAACTGGAATTCAGGTAGATCCAGAAAAAATACAGGTAATTCTCTTACTAGATACTCTCTGCACTCAAACAAAGGTATGTAGTTTTTTAGGATTTTCTGGATATTATCATAGATTTATCAAGATTTTTTCACAGATTGCTGCACCATTATATGCCTTAACAGGAAACAGTGATTTCATATGGACTGACAAATGTGATACTGCCTTTACATATTTAAAATGACTAGTATCAATAGCACCAGTATTACGAGGCCCGAACTGGGATATACCATTCCAGATTTCATCAGATGCATCAGACACAGCCATTGGAGAATTTCTTGGCCAAGACGAAAACAAGAAACCCTACGCTATATATTACATTAGAAAAAACTTAACCCTTGCTGAAATGAATTACACAGTAATAGAGAAGGAGTTTTTAGCTGTTATTTATGCTATTAACAAATTTAGACACTATATAACTGGATACCTGTAATTCTGTATATGGATCACTCTGCTATCAAATACTTAGCTAATAAACCCATTACGAATGGAAGAGTGACATGTTGGTTGTTACTTTTGTAGGAATTTGATATAACTCTAATGGATTGACCAGGGAAGGAAAACCTTGTGGCAGATTTCCTTTCCCGAGTACCAAGAAAAGATGATGCAATAGTAGTAGAGGATTAGTTTCTAGATGAACACTTGTTTGCTGTAACCATGAAAACGCCATGGTACACAGATGTGGCGAATTATTTAGTAGTGGGAAAACTACCTAAACATTTGACACCCAGAGAAAGGAAATCGATAATACAACACAACCCTCGGTTCTCCTGGATTGGAGGATACATTTTTCACACAGGGGCCGATATGCACATCCGCAGGTGTATCAGGGAAGACAAAATTTATGATATCTTAAAAGCCTACCAAGATGGACCTTGCAGTGGAAATTTTTCAGATCGCAGAACTGGACATAAATTTTACAAATGGGCTACTATTGGCCCACGATTTTTAAAGATGCTAAGAATTTTTTTCAGGCCTGCGATAGTTGTTAAAGGATGGGCCGCCTTGGCCAATATGATGAGATGCCCCTGCATCCATAGCTGGTCATAGAACCTTTTGACCATTGGGCATTAGATTTTGTTGGGCTAATCAACCCATCATCCAACCAGAAATCATATATATTGGTTGCAACAGAATATGTAACTAAGTGGGTAGAAGCAATAGCATTACCAAGAGCCACAGAAGAAACTGTGAAAAAATTTCTTTTCAAAATTTTTGTACGATATGGGTTACCCAGAGAAGTAATCACTGATGGAGGGCCGCAATTTGTAGGCCACAAGATCGCTGCTACACTAAAAAATCATCATGTTATTCACAGAATTACCTCTCCATACCACTTGCAAGCGAATGGGCAGGTAGAAATCACCAACAAAGTGATTGAAGCTATTTTAACGAAGACAGTCTCATCGCACAAACGAGACTGGGCTACTCGACTGCCAAAAGCCTTATGGGCATATCACACAACTTGGAGGAATAATACTGGATACTCCCCATATCAGCTGGTATTTGGTAAAGAACCTATTTTTCCCATGGAGTTTGAGATACAAATGCTAAGGACAGCCCAAGAAGTGGGACTGGATTTAATTGAAGCCCAGATTAATAGATTACAAAAAATAAATGAATTAAATGAAATCCAGCTTTTGGCTCTACATCATACTGCACTTATTCAACAACAAAGAGCCAAATGGCATGACTCTGATCAAGAAAAATACATTTCATGAGGGCGACTGGGCACTTCTCTACGATTCTAGGTTCAAGGCTTCCCTGGTAAATTGCAAACTAGGTGGTTAGGTCCCTATGAAATAAAGGAAGTACATGAAAATGACACTCTTACGTTGACCACCATTGATGGGTCTGATTGTTCCTTTAAAGCAAATGGGCATCGGGTGCGCCTCTACCAAAGACCACTCACAAGATAATATTTTTGTCAACAAATATGCAAGGACTTCACCATGCAAATTTTAGTTGTAGAAGATAATCCTTCGGTAGCTTCATCTTTGTAAAAAATCATTTCTTTTTCTAAAAAAAAAAAAAAAAAAAAACTGTAAATAGGATTGCTGATTCAATTTTTTTTCTCTGCCTATTTTGTTGTTCCATCTTCGAAAAAACACTTTTTGGTTTTTCTGTTCCATATTCGGAACAACACTTTTTGGTTTTGTTGTTCCATATTTGGAACAACACTTTTTGGTTTTTCTATTCCATCTTTGGTACAACACTTTTTGATTTTTCTGTTCCATCTTCGGAACTGTTAGTTCCAGTCTTTGCAGCCTGTCACCAGAGATCAACATGAGCTCTTACTATGTCTGGTTTTATTAGATGTTTTGCACATGATGTTTAGCACAAAACATGTCACAAGTGTGTTCATCAGAAGAAGCTCGGAAAAAATTTCCAACGGTATATCACACTCATGTAACTAGCTCCCGGATTAGAAGATATGGTCAAAATGAATGAGTGATTCTTGGTTATGCATGTTTTGAGGTCAGTTGCTGCACACAATGACAAGTTTAGTACAAAATCAGTTTGTGAAATAATGGTAAGGAATTTTTTGAAAGTGAAAGAGGTTTTTGTTCACCACATAGCAAATAACAAAAACCTCCTTCAGTTTATGCACAAGTGCTACTATGTGGAAGATATACAGTGATATTTGGAGCCTACATTAAAACAAAGCAATTTTTTCATATTTTTTATTGTTTTAGTCATTTTAGTGCGCGGCCCTTTTACAACAGATGGAAAGTAATTATGCAAAACCAAAGGAGGTTTTTGTTAACCACGAGCCATATAACAAAAACCTCTTTCTATTTATTCAAAGGTGTCACTAATTGGGATATGTGACTAGATATTTACAACTCATTTTTACAGATTTAATTTTTTAATGATTTTCTGTTTTAGAGATGATTTTGTGGAACAGATTGCGAGCAACTGGAAACGTATTTCCCAAATTTGAGAGAGGGTTTTCTCCAACATGAACTTATCTACAAAAATATCTTTCAGTTTTGTAACAGGTGCTATGGTTTAGGAGATACGAGTTCATCTTCAACACCTATTTTCAGAAATTCGGCCCAAGTTTAATGTAACTGATTCTATTTTTAGGAAAATGGTTGAGCACAATTCCCTTAGTACAAGGATGAGAGAATGTATATATTTTATGAATTTCATAGTGTAGAGGTTGGATTTTTGCAGCAGAGGGAGGCTGCTATTGGATTGTGTAAATTTTTCCTCGAATATTATTTTAATAAACCTTTTTTCTGCTCTTTAAATTTGGGATTCATCACGGTGTTTAATGCGCAGCATGTTTTTCTTGTAAATTCATTTCCATGCTTTGTTTTTTCTGCTAATTTGTTTACATAATTCTCTAAGGGAAGTTTTAGGAATCCATCCATGCACGATGCTCCTCTCACAATGATTATGTTGTTTGATGTAGTGGTTATCTTTTCAGAATCCATCCTCTGTTAGATGCTCTGTTGAGTAACCCGGTGCTTCTCTTTCTTCTAAAGTTGTCATTGTAGATCCATCCCCTGATTGATGCCTACAGGGCAGCGGTCTTTTCCCTATTTTCTTCTCTCATTACATCTTTAATTTGGCTGTACATTGCACTTACTTTGCCCCAAGTTTTCCGGCAGAAACTAGCCCCAAATTCATAGCCCAATAGTCCCTTCTCTTGCTCTTTTCAACCCACAATTTTCAAACAAACCCTCCTACTTATATACCTAGCCTAAAATTAGCTTTCATTTCAGTCATCTCAAGCCCTATTGATACATTTTTCCTGAGATTGACCCAGAGAGAGCCCTCTCATGTTCTGGTAGGGCTAGCTACCAGACTGAGCGTGGTTTGGTGTTACCCTAAATCCCGCCTTCCTTCAGCCTAAGGTGGATTTAGGCAATAACATAGTGGCGAACATACTGGGGAAGAAAAGTTTGTTGTTTTCTTTATAAAATATAGACGAAACCTGAAGTTAGCCAGGTAGCCTTCGAAACGCTCTTGCTTTGCATTAGTGAAAGTAGATGAATGCTGCTTCAGTCAATCTCCGGTTTAGTTTATGAACTGAACAGCTGGTTTTCTCAATAACATGTATCAAGTTCAGATCTGATTGTTGATGGTGGACAACAGTCAGACACATATGAAGGCTGAAACATTCACCTGGCGACTCCAACTCAATCCAGAGATTCCAGTGCTCACTGATCCATTCATGCACTAAAATAAAATGGTAGGGTATGTGGCAGACCCTGCTCTTTGTGAAGCTTTAAAAGAAGTTAGAGATCAGTTAGTGGATATTGAAATTGATGAAGTATTTTTCATGGTCGTGCTTCAATGTTTGAGATCTCCGAAGTTTCCTCCTGAAGCTAAAACTCGTTTCTTTGAGTTAGTTGTTGAAAAATTTGAGAAGGAGATTCAATATTTGAATGATCAGATCCAATCATATGAATTCCAAGATCCCAAAAAGTTCTTGGAAACTCTCCCTCCTTCAAAACAAGAAACAATAGAGCTGCCTGTGGATGTTTGCATTGACAATGTGCAGTTGGAAGTATGTATTGCAGAGTTGGGGTAGCAAACAAAGTCTGGCTTTTGCGATCCTATTGCAACATACATGGAAATGTTTTTCAGTTTGAATGATAGGTCAAATTGTCTTTTACATAACCAGACTTGTTATGTGCATGTATGGCTGCCAACATTTACATCTGTGTCCCGGTTGAAGCACTCTCAAGCAACGTCCTTGTCACAGTTACTTGATTGGTTGGTTTGGCATTACAGAATTACTTGATCTATCAATTTTGCTGCAAATTAGGGTAGGTTTGTGCATAAATAAGCTGCCCAAGGTAGCAGTTCAGCTTCTGGTATTGGTTTATGTACATATTGCAGTATGTATATGTTTTGGATTGGTATGAGTTGTTTTGGGTTTGCAGTTTTTGATTCCATTGCCCAATGGATGAAGGCACTGTCTGCTCTCCCAAAGTTCTGTAGTTCTTGGCACCTCCCAAGAGCTACCATCTCCATTGGAGCCAATGTTAGTTCCAGTCTTTGCAGCCTGTCACCAGAGATCAACATGAGCTCTTACTATGTCTGGTTTTATTAGATGTTTTGCACATGATGTTCAGCACAAAACATGTCACGAGCGTTTCCATTAGAAGAAGCTCGGAAAAATATTTCCAACGGTATATCACACTCTCGTAACTGGCTCCCGGATTAGAAGATATGATCAAAATGAATGAGTGATTCTTGGTTATGCATGTTTTGAGGTCAGTTGCTGCACACAATGACAAGTTTAGTACAAAATCAGTTTGTGAAATAATGGTGAGGAATTTTTCAAAAGTGAAAGAGGTTTTTGTTCATAACATTTCAAATAACAAAAACCTCCTTCAGTTTATGCACAGGTGCAACTATGTGGGAGATATACAATGATATTTTGATCCTACATTAAAACAAAGCAAAATTTTCATATTTTTTACTGTTTTAGTAATTTTAGTGCAGAGCCATTTTACAGCATATGGAAAGTAATTTTTCAAAACAAAAAGAGGTTTTTGTTAACCACGAGCCATATAACAAAAACCTCTTTCAGTTTATTCAAAGGTGTCACGAATTGGGATATGTGACTAGATCTTTACAGCTCATTTTCACAGATTTAAATTTTTAATGATTTCCTGTTTTAGAGATGATTTTGTGGAACAGGTTTCGAGCCATTGGAAACGAATTTTCCAAATTTGAGAGAGGTTTTTCTCCAAAACGACCTTATCTACAAAAACCACTTTCAGTTTTGTAACAGGTGCTATTTTGTGGGAGATACGAGTTCATCTTCAACACCTATTTTCAGAAATTCGGCCCAAGTTTAATGTAACTGATTCTATTTTTAAGAAAATGGTTGAGCTCAATTCCCTTAGTACAAGGATGAGAAAATGTATATATTTTATGAATTTCATAGTGTAGAGGTTGGATTTTTGCAGCAGAGGGAGGCTGCTATTGGATTGTGTAAATTTTTCCTCGAATGTTATTTTAATAAAGCTTTTTTCTGCTCTTTAAATTTGGGAATCATCACGGTGTTTAATGTGCATCATGTTTTTCTTGTAAATTCATTTCCATGCTTTGTTTTTTCTGTTAATTTGTTTACATCATTCTCTAAGGGAAGTGTTAGGAATCCATCCACGCACGATGCTCCTCTCACAATGATTATGTTGTTTGATGTAGTGGTTATCTTTTCAGAATCCATCCTCTGTTAGATGCTCTGTTGAGTAACCCGGTGCTTCTCTTTCTTCTAAAGTTGTCACTGTAGATCCATCCCCTGATTGATGCCTACAAGGCAGTGGTATTTTCCCTATTTTCTTCTCTCATTACATCTTTAATTTGGCTGTACATTGCACTTACTTTGCCCCAAGTTTGCCGGCAGAAACTAGCCCCAAATTCATAGCCCAATAGTCCCTTCTCTTGCTCTTTTCAACCCACAATTTTCAAACAAACCCTCCTAATTATATACCTAGCCTAAAATTAGCTTTCATTTCAGTCATCTCAAGCCCTATTGATACATTTTTCCTGAGATTGACCCGGAGAGAGCCCTCTCCTATTCTGGTAGGGCTAGCTACCAGACTGAGCGTGGTTTGGTGTTACCCTGAATCCCGCCTTCCTTCAGCCTAAGGTGGATTTAGGCAATAACAGGAACACCACTTTTTGGTTTTGCTGTTCCATCTTCGGAACAACACTTTTTGGTTTTGTTGTTCCATCTTCGGAACAACATTTTTTGGTTTTGTTGTTCCATCTTCGGAACAACACTTTTGGTTTTTTTTGTTCCATCTTTGGAACATCACTTTTTGGTTTTGCTGTTCCATCTTTGGAACAACACTCTCTTTTGTTTTTGTTGTTGTTCCAATTTTGGAACAACACTTTTGTTTCTTGTATAATTCTTGTGTGTTCTGAACAACACCTTTTTAATATATTTTACAAACACCTGTTTCCTCTCATAGATCATTTCAGCGTTATTTCTTTGATTTCTTTTATAGCCTGAAGTACAGTACCTTCATGTAGATAAGAATTATGGATTTTATTAAAGCAGGTGAATATTTTTAACGTTATGATCCTTGACAAAGACAACTTCTTGATGATAGACTTAAAACAATTGAAAGGAACACAATTATTTATATTTCACTTTACTGTACTGATTTCTACTGTATATGATATTGATTGATCATCTTTACCATGCTAGTTCTACTCTTCCTGGTTATAATTCTCTCTGTCTATTATCAATGGGATTATGGGTATAATTTTTCTTATTATTGACATGCTTCAACTTCTTACACCATCCCTACTCTTAAGGAGTACTAAGCCTCCCTCTATTTATCATAAAAATGTGTAATGACAATTAAATTTTATCTATAGATAGAGGATAGGGGGTCTCATTAAGAGCTAGCCTACCATGTTCATAAAGATGTAGCAATGTGACTTCCCACTATGGCCACCACACCAGGGTTATGATCCATTGGATGGCTAAAACATCCTTGGAACAGGAGGTCTCATCATGAGCTGACCTGCTCACTTTTGCTACTTCCCAGTGAATGGTAGTATGGTTATCTGGTTAACACGCCATCACAGTGGTCTCTTCTGTAGAAACAAAAATGAAATCTTTTAAATTATAAATTGAGGATCCTGGCTCACATGGGTTAAAAATCAACTCTGTCGAGGCTATGGACGCCTGCTGGCAGCAAAAGCTCTGCTTATGGTATTGAATTTCTATTTCCTTAATCAATAATTCTTATAATACCCTCTTCCCATTTATATTTTTATCCAAGAGATTATTTCCTTTAAACACTTCCCTACTTTGAACCTTTATGCATGCGTTCATGTTTTTAGTCAATCATATCGTGTACATCCGGATTATCATCGGCAAAGCTTCTTTTTATACATATTTTTTTCCTCTTTCCTTATTATATAACTTATCATCAACCAAAGCATCTTGTCTCTTGTCATTTACTATGATTATACATCGCGATTTCACTCTATCCATCTCTCTTATTGTCCTGTCATTTATTTACATACTCTGTACCCTTCATCATTATATCCTGCCGTTGGAATAACCATTCCACGTCTATTCGGTCGTAGGTGACCTCTCATTTCGAAAGGGGGAGAGAACTTCCATTACATGAGGCATGTGTTGTCATTTTCTCATTGACTGATAAGATATTCCATGATCACGCGATATGCGGCAATTTATAACACAATTAATATCAACTACACTTAGCTGTTACAACAACTTGTTGTTCTATCGCTCTAAGTGTTGCTGTGTTTTTCAGTATTATTGTGTTGTTTTCAGTATTGCTGCATTTTTCCATTACACTCATCTTTTGCAATAGTAGAAAGAATTCAAGCATTATGGGTGGTAAGACAGTGCACCGTGAACCTTTAGTGTTAGATGTCTCTGATAGAGCCAGGGAAATTCTGATCCGTGCAGGGTGCATATCCTATCTCACAAGATTTCAGCCCTCGAATGAGGAAATTGCCATTGAATTTCTACAACATCTACATAATGGGGAATCCATGGTGAAAGGTAGAAGAATTACAGTCATAGACGATGTAATAGCTGAAGTATCTGGGTTGCCGACAGAAGGAACTATATGGTCACAAAAACGTGTATCGCTGCAAGATGCGGTGGAAACTTTCAAAGATGAAGGCGAACAAGTAGTCAGGAAAGGAAAAGGCATCCAATCATCTTCTCCGGCAGAACCATGGAAAGAATTAGCAAGCATTATCCAAAGATATATTACCTACGATGGACGTTGAGATGTGGTAAGACCACGACAACTTAAACTATTAGCTGTCTTGAAACAAAAACTCACTGTTAATCTGCCATCTCTTTTGAATTCTTTTCTGCATGATACTATTGTTAGAATAAGATGGACTAGACACCCTGAAACTGTAGTAAGTCACCATGGATTGATTAGATTAATCATTAGTCATAGCCTGGTTTGATACAACTTAACTTGGGATGATTTCATGATGGCCCTAGAGAGCATGCAAAACCCTAAAATCCAAAATCCTGAAATTGCGGAGACAAGCCAACAGAACCCTGTTCCAAAAAGAAAAAGGCCTAACCATTCAAAGGTTGAACCCCATAAATGAAGGAGGTCTGTAAGAATTGAACTAGCCCAGAGGATGTCTGCAAATATTTGGGATGAAAGTAATCAACCTGTGGAGACAACCAGTCTAGTTAGGATAGGAGATTCTGAATCTGAATAAGAGGCACCCAATTTCGCATCAGAACCTGAAGAAGAGGAACCTGATTTTGCATCAGAACTCGAAGAAGAGGAACCCAATTCTGCATCAGAGCCTGAAGAAGAGGCCAATTCAAAACAAGAACAAGATAGGATTATAATAATGAACTGGAAAGTGAAGCAGGACCGGATGATCCTTTGGATTTTTTTGAGACAGGGATGGCTGAGATCCTAGGAAATCTTAATGCATATATGCAACCTGGAGGACCACTTGGTCTCAGCAGAATGGAAACACAAGTCTCAAAAAATTTTGGGCATATAGAAACACTGCCATCTCCAGAGGCCACGGACACAGAAATTGTTAAGGAATCCGACAACCAATCCGGTGACACGATTATGTTGGAGCACAACCATGAGGACCAACAGAAGTCTGCAGACATAGAAGTTATTCATGAGTCTAAAAATTAGTCAGGCAATACGATTCTTTTGGAACACAGCCCTGATGACCAACAAGTAGCTCTAGAAACTATTTATAAACCTGTTAGTGGAGCGGACGCTCCTCGAAAGAGCCAAGTAGCCAGAGCAAAACTTAAGAAGTTGCAACAATAATACCGGAACCTCCAAAAGATAGTCAGAAGGCTAAGACGAGAAGTTAAAAAATGTAAAACTCAGAACACCGCTCCTAAGGTAACTTCTGTAGCTACACAAACAAGAATATGCGAGAATAAATCAATAGAAATTCAAACCAAACTCTCTCCCACTCGAACAATTTCCACCCAGGTTAATTTGCATAAAAAATTGGTAAATGCGACTGTTCAAATGGAGGGTTGGTCCTCCCACAATAAGGAAATAAAGACTGAAAAGGTATTCTCTCACAACATTGGCACTCAGAAAGAAGGGAAATCCAAGGACTTCTTGTCAAGTAATGACCCTATTATTTTAAAACTTCGAGAAGAACCGACACAAGCCCAACTTGCTTTAGAAAAACATCAACAACAGACAGTCTCCCTGCAAAAATACCAGGAATTACAAAAACAATTGAGGGAATTAGCCTTAGCAGAGAATGAGGCTTTTGATAAGGCTAGACAGGAAGAAGAAAAAATGAATAGAATGAAAACTAAGCTAAACAACGTTAGGAATCAGTTGGACACCATGTGTTAATTATATTCGGATATCTTCACTTGTCGATCTCCTGCTACATACTATGCCTTGTTTTTATTAGAACGATATTTATTGTTAAAAATAAAAGCTGTTAGAGCTGGCAAGCCAATTGAGTTGAAGACGATGGAGGATTTTATAAATTGTTGTGAGACACATGGAGTAAAGGTCCAAAGGCTTCTTTGTGAATTTTATTTGCATAATTTCATATTAGATAAACAAGTGGATGTGAATCCTAGCCCTTTTAATGGAGATGTTCAATTTCAGGCTTTTATCTCTTTTGCAGTCAACCAACTCAAGTGGTTGAAGGCTTATAATTCGTTCCAAAGATAGGAACACAACTTGGATCTTTGGGTAAGAAGTGAACCTACCCACCCTTTGCAATTGTTTGCTAAGCATAAAACACTGATGACACAAGAGGGCGTGACTAAGAATTTAGGGCCCATACATAAGGAACTTGTGCTAGAAGGAACAACATATTTCCTCTCCATTCAAGAAATATATCTAGTTGCATCCAAAATGAGATGGATGGTTTCAAGAAACAATGTTAAAGATAGAGAACCATTTAATTATGGAAATTTCAAAGCTACTGCGAGACGGTTAGTCCCATATGACAAATTTATCTTAAGAGGAGGACCTTATTGGGTGGGATGTCGCTTTAGAAGCCCCATTATTTGGTATCCTCCTAAAGGGTATCATCCTGACTATGAGTTACCTGAAGGACAAGAAGTGGCAGCCTTTGCACACCTGGCACGACATCATGGTCTCAGGCCTATTACAGACAGACGTTCTCCAGCCTACTCTTTAACTTCTTTGCATCAGAATAATTTATTTTTCATGAGGACATGAAAAAAGGTAAGCAAGGGAGTATGTTGAGCCTTGCAATAGGTATGTATTTACTCTTGATTACTGTCCTTTTTCCTCTTATTTATCCATCTTGTGCCATGATATAATAATATAATGAAAGGATTTTGATGAAGAATGAATGAAAAATGATCCTAATACAATTTCACTGTCCAAACTAATTCTCATTGATTTTTATGCTGAAAATAACAGAAGGAACAACAAGACTTAATCACAGCAAAGAGGACACGTTAAATGTGGTCGAATCGAAGATAAATCAATAAGGATAGCGCAGGGATGAACGAACTGTCCGAGGATATCATTTTTTCTTGGATCCATAAGGATCTCCTGAGCCAGAGGGATCACACTTATCTTTCCTTTTAGCTATAAAGGGACAGGGAGAGCTAGTTCTAAAATATCATGATGATGTATCTTTCATTTGTGCATAATTTGTAATCATAATTCATAGAACGTAGTTCTGAATGACAAGATCATATTGTGATGTCGATTGACTGTGATGATTAATATATAATTCACGTTGTTGTTTATTCAATTATTCTAGAGTAATTAAGCAGTATTCGCTGATGGCTAAGGGCCCGGTCTCTGGTGGATTTCGTTGTTGTTCTCTGTGTTATAATTTTCCATTCATTGCAAGTATATTCTGTTTTTCTACTTTGCAGTTGAAGTACCTTTGATAATTCGGATTTACGATATTTATTTCTTTGAATACACATTTCCAATTTATTCCTTTGAATACGCAATTTGAATACACATTTCCAATTTATTAGTTGCTAGTTAACATAATTGGTTTTGATTGCTTAAATCGTAGACAGTTATTTATAATACTTGCCTTTTGTTCAATAGTTTAAATCCATCTGAAAGAGCTTGGTTAATGCTTCAGTGCTCTCGGTTGATTTTCATTCGAATTAGCTAAATTAAGATTGAATCATAGTTTTGGGTTATAATGATTAGATGAATCACTTTCTTTAAAGCTTCAAGATTTATGATTGCATCTATATGAAACAATTGATTACTCTTTGTATGAATATCTTGCACATACTGTGTACACACTTGAGATAAAAGGACTTACCCTGGTTGATAATTAATGTGAGGCAATTAGGATTTTTTAAAGACACCTTTTAGCACCCAACACCAATCAATACTATCATACAGAGATAAATACTTCATTGAAAAACAACAACAAACAGAACAGATCTCATCAAATGTCATCATTTATCACCATTTGCAAACCCTGGAACATATATGCGACAATCATAAAACATATCAGTGTATGTATGTGACTACCATGCATAACACCTACGTACAAATCTCAAGATATAGAATAAATTCGCAAAATTTATACGTGACTATACGGAACCATATTCACATATGTATGCGATTATATAGAAGCAAAATGATGTACATATCTAAAATTAATGAAACAAACTCTCGCTGCAATCACACAACACATTGTGCATACTTCATTGCCACACATTCATATCAGAGTATCATTATCACCACAAATATAATATTGCTAGTTATTTTGACATTTTCATCAATTAAATTAATCAAGCATATATATCATCACACTTCAGATATTTCATATCTGAGTCTTATCCTTGCTCCCTAGTGCACACATGTTCCAGATCATATCACACATGAAAAACTCATCACTTTCACACTTAACATCTTGATCTCCATCTCCTTATATAGTTTTAGCCTTAGCCAATACCTTGGGTAAATCTCTTGGTAATGTTGTCATTATTTTTTGATGGGATCAAATAACCATTGTCACTCTAGTTACTATGGGAAAATACGATGGTAATGACCCCTGGTATCCAAAATACCATGGCCCGGATTTTGTACGTGACTTTCACTTACATAACCTGCATATGACATGACCTTTCTGCATAGGATCTGTGTATACTTTCTCAAATTTTACCTTTAACATCCATTTATGTCTAAATTACCATTTCTCTATTTGTACCATTTTTACCAGTATGCATGAGTTCCATAATAAGCATGCTATCATATTGTTGAAATATTTATTAAGTAGGTTTCCATCAAGAAAAACACATTAGCCATAATGCCAACAATATCTCCCTTTGGACTTGATGGAAACCACTTTGGTGTTTGGTCACCACCAGTAAATTCCTACAAACATAACTGTAACCAACATATGTAAATAACACCCCTTTCCAAAAACCAAACTTATATTCCCCTTTGAAATCAAGGGAAAAGGGGTGAACAATTTTTAATAAAGGATTCTCTCCTCCTTTGTAGAGAGGATCGTTGTAGGTCTGATCAGTTGAATATGAAAATTACATATTAACCCATCTCCCCATCAGCATGTGAGGAACCTTTTGAAGATATTCAATAGAGTACAAGACTTGATGACTCAACCAAATATGACCTTTCCTATCTATGCTCCCATGATTACATCAGTTACCCAACATATTGGGTTTACATATTAGATCAAAATTTTACATCAATGTCCCAATATAATGGGAATACGTACATGACATGACTTGATCCTAATAGCCCGTACATGATAAAATTTTACAATTATTTAGAACATGGGTCTTTAATGACCTTCACATCAAGAGACACTATGACATGTATGACAAAAAACAGGAACCTCAACAATGAAGTAGCAAGATCATGATAGTCATCAACAATCACCATACACCATATATGAACCTGCGATATAAAAATTTGATACTAGTAGTAAAGAATAATACATAATGAGAGCATCATGAACATCCTCCTCATCAATAATCTATGTAAGATGAGACAATGTAGCATCAATCTCTCCAACATCATCAACATGTGAATAAGTATGCAATGATTCTAAGCATTACCAAGTAACTCCAACGAACCAACAACCAACATCAATATTGATGATAGCATGTACATTCTCCTCATTAGGCATATCAGGTAATATAAGAAACATATAGGAATCATCAGTGGCTTTAACATTTGGAATCCATGCATCATTGATAACTAATGATAGAACAACAACATATGTATCTTCAATAGTAAAAATAGTGACATCCATATATCATCAAATATATGCAACAGAAAATTCTAAAGAAACCACAATTCCAACAATGAACTAATAGAGGCATAATAGATCCTCCCCTTGAACTAGCATACTACAACAAACTAATGTCAGATCTAGAATACCAAAAAAGAAATGATGAAATCATATATGAAGCTCCCCCAAAATTTGTGCTACTCCTTTTCAAACATTGGGAGGTATACGCAACTGTCTAACTCAAAAACCATGTATATACATGATTGTATTTGATATTATCCACGTACATAAAGTAAAATATAGGATTTTTGCAGTCACTACTCCCTCTGATCATGACATGCTTCTTAAAAAAATTTAACATAGTGAAGAGGAAGGGATGATTACTAATTTATGCCTAAGATATTCAAAGTAATCGCATCGAAGTGGCTTTGTAAATATATTTGAAACTTGTTCCTTCAAATAGAATTACCTTTTGTTCAAGAACTCGCTCTCTCAGAAAATGCTATTTGATTGGAATGTGCTTGGTTTTTGAGTGCATGACAGTATTTTTAGAGATAATTATGGCACTAGTATCGTCACAGAGAATAGGCATTGGTTGAGGACAAGTGACTTTAATATCTTGCAGTGTTTGGATCATCCATAGAAGTTGAGTACAACAAGATGCAACAACAACATATTATTCCCCAACAATAGATAAAGCAATATAACTTTGTTTCTTATTGAACCATGAAACTAAGTGGGGTCCCAAATAAAATTCTTCTCCACTAATACTCTTGCGATCATCGACATTACCTGCCCAATCTGCATTTGTGTAAGCATCAAGTGTAAAGTCTGCATTTTTGGGATACCATAGACCAAAATCTCGAGTGCTTGAATATTCTTTTAATTGCTTGGAGATGATTTTCCTTAGGATTTGCTTAAAATTTTCCAATAATGCCAATTGAATGCACAATGTCTGGTATTGTGCCTATAAGATAGAGAAATATGCTGACCATAGATATGTATTTTGGTTGATTAAATGAAGGAGAGTCATCATTTTTACTAAGATTGTATCATGTTACCGTTGTTGTGCATACAGGCTTGTAGTCTTCCATTCCTTATTTCTTCAAAATTTGTTTGAGGTACGTGGGTTGAGAAAGAAAGATACCAATTTTAGTTTGTTGAAACTGAAGACCAAGAAAGTAAGTTAATTAACCAAGTAGAGACATTTCAAATTCTTGTCGCATAACTGAAGCAAATCCTTGGGTCATAGATTCAACGTTTCTTCTAAATATGATGGCATCTACATAAACAAACAATATCCAAAGTTTCTCTTGATCAAATTTGATATATAAATTATTATCTACATACCCATTTTTGAATCCTCGTTGCCAAAGATACTTTTCAAGTCGATTATACCATGCATGAGGAGCTTGTTTTAACCCATACAAAGCCTTCTTAAGTTTGCAAACAATATTTTTATTATCGCCAATAATGAATCCTTCAGGTTGTTCAATATAAACTTATTCTTCTATATCTTCATTTAGAAATGAAGATTTAGCATCCATTTGTTATACCTTAAAGTTATGAAAGATGGAAAATGCAAGAAACATTTTTATGGCTTCAAGTCTAGCTATTGTTGCAAATGTCTCTTCAAAATCTATCCCTTCCCGTTAAGCATAGCTCTTGCATATAAGTCTAACTCTGTTTCGAATTACTTCTCCATTTTCATTTAGTTTGTTCTTGAACACCCATTTTGTCCCAATTACATTTTTATCATGAGGCCTTGGTACTATTTCCCATGTATGGTTATTTTCAATTTGATCAAGTTCTTCATGCATTGCCTTAACCCAACATTCATATTTTCTTGCTTGATTCACATTTCGAGGTTCAATTATGTATAGTAAGGCTGAGTGACTAGAAGTTCCAACAAGATTTCTTCTAGTTTGTGTTCTTTCTTCCTTTTCACCTAGAATTTTATATTCTGAATGATTTTTTTGAACATACCTTGATGGAGTATTTTCTGATGTATTTGTATCTCCTTTCTTATGATGCTTCTCTATTTTCTTATCTTACAACCTTTTGTCTTGTAGTAGGGATCGGTTTGTCATCTGTTGATGCTTCTCTTGTGGTACATGTGGTTGCTTCATCAATCACAACATCATTGCTTTCAAAAATATTTTGAAGCATTTTATTATAACATTTATATCCTTTGCTTCTAGAAGAATATCCATGGATGATTCCTTCATCGACTCTAGATTCAAACTTTCCAAGATTATCATATTTTTTTTTTTTATATAACATTTTCTTCCAAAAATAATAAAGTGTTTTACAGTTGTAGGCTTACCAAACCATATTTAATGTGGAGTTTTATCATTGTTTACTCGAAAATGAGCTTTGCTAAGTATATCTACAGTTGTATGTGTTGCTTCTCCCCAGGTGTGAGTTGTTCTTGACTCATAATGCATGGCATGTGCCATTTTTTGGAATGTTTTGTTCATTTTTTCTGCCACTCCATTTTGTTGAGGAGTTTTAGCTATGGAAAATTGTCTTTTGATACCATGTTGTTCACAAAAATTGAAAAACTTATTTGATATAAACTCTCCTCCTCTATCAGATCTAAGATATTTGATTTTCATATCTAACTCATTTTCTACCGGAGCCTTGAATACTTTAAATTTATCAAATTCCTCGTCTTTATATTTTAGTAATCCAATCCAACATAGTTTTGTAAAATCATCAATGAATAATATGAAATAATGTTCACCATGAGGAGACCTGTTTCTCATAGGACCACATAAATCAGTGTGAATATGTTCAAGTGGCTTACTTGAAGTACCATATTTATCTCTAAACCGAACTCTGGTTTACTTACCAAATTGACATGATTTTCATATGTTATTTTCAGGTGGAGAGATGTTGGGAAAGTCACAAACTACTCCCATCCTTCTTGATTTGTATAATTGAGAAAAGCTAAGGTGCCCCAACCTTTTGTGTCAAATCCATATTTCTTCATATTTTCTAAAATAACAATGCTCTTGGACACCTTCTAAGACATAGACATTGCCTGGAGTTATCGTTCATTTTATTATGATATTATTTGTATCCAGATTCCTTACCACACAATTCTTTGATGTGAAAATAACTCCATGCCCTTGATCACACATTTGACTCACACTTAACAAGTTATGCCTTAACCCATCAACAAATAATACATTTCCAGCCTTGACCTTTTTCTTTAAAACATAGTTCCTTTCCCTTTAAAAGCATCAGATGAGTTATTACCAAAAGTCACATTATTTTCTTTCTTTATTTCATGAAAAGAAATAAAATTATCTTGGTCACATGTCATATGCTTCGAACATCCATTTTCAATGTACCATAGATTCTCTTGATATCCTGCATACAAATCTAGACCACAATTTTCAGAGGCAAACATTTGTTTTTCCATACCTTGGGTGGTATTGTTTTTTGTTCATGTTGGTAAGATGGATTCATTTTGCTTCTACATCCAATTTCTTCATGACCAAATTTATTGCAAATGGAACATTCAATTTCATTCTGAAAAGGTGAGAATACCTGGGAGTATAATACCTTCTTGAGTAGCTTTCCTTTTGTTCATGGTGAATTTGTTTTGAATGACAAATATTTGATCCTTCATTCTTTTGTTGAGGCCTATAATTCCGATGATTGCTTCTTTCTACCACGTTGATGTAGTTTCTTGTACCTATTTCATAATATTCCATTATATTTTATGTTTCACCATTTGGATTATATATAAGACCCGTCTTGATTAGAGGAGAGTGTTGCACTTTAATGATTTCTTCTAAAGTCTTAGATCCTTTAGAAAATCTCATATTTAAAGTCTTTGTTTTCTCAAGTTCCTTTCCTAGACCCACTATTTCAAGTTCTAAAGTTTCATAGTTCTTTTTATTTTCTAGAACTTTTTTCTTCAAAAATTCTTCAACTAATTTAGCTTCACGGAAAATTTTCAGGATAGAAAATTATCTTGAAGTTTAAAAAATTGGCGAATCTCACTAGTCCCTAATATGTAAACTATAAATTTTTTATTGATGCATTTATAAAATTATTCAAATTTATAATGATTTTTATATACTCTCTATATAATGTTGGCGATTTTTAACGTAAGATAATTTAATAGTTTAAAATTTGGGCGAATCATTTTTATAAAAAATGGAAATTAACAAATATTTTTTTTTGGAAAAAACATGGAAAATTAGCCCACCTACAAATAGTAGACCCTAAAATTTTCCATGTTTAGCTTCTTCTAGACATATTTCCAGTTGATTTGTTTCTTAAACAGTATTGTTTTCCTTATACATACATATTTCATTTTCTTGATTTTTTTTATAACCCTAAGTCTATCAATTTCTTCTAGAGAATCCATAAAGACATCATCAAATTAATCTACACATTGTTCTTCAAATTCCATAAGCAACATATAATCTTGATCAGAATCAACGTCCTCAATATTGGAAGAATATTCACTATCTTCATGAGTATAAAAACTTTTCTTGCACTTATCAAAACTTCTTTTAACATTACTCTTTGGAACATCCTTCCCCTTCTCTTGATTTTATTTATAAGGACATTTAGCAACATAGTGACCTACTCTATCACAAGAAAAACATTTAAAAAGGAAACTTACCTTTAAACCGTCAGTTCCTACTTGAATTTTCTTCACAAAATTTTCGCTTCCTCTTCATCTGGAATGTAACTTGTTTCCTTAGGTTATTCCTTTTATTTCCCTTTGTATGAAGATTTGAAAATTTCTTCTTTGATATCTTATGGACCCCCTTTTCTCATCTCATAAATTGTTAAAATACCATGGAGTTGTTCAATAGTGATATTCTTCAAATCATGCATTTCTCCAATGGCAGAGAATTTGAAATTGAACTTTGAGGTTAGAAATCTTAAATTTTCTCAACAATAATAGAATCCCTTATTTTGTCTCATCTACCCTAAGGAAAAAACTTGCAATACTTCCATAATCAGGCATTCTAAGAGTCTCATATTGAATTTTAAATGTTTAAAGTTTAATGCATTTTACCTTAGTGTCAAGCTTCGTAGCTTTGGACAATCTTGGCTCATATAGCCTTTGTGGTATTCAGTTGCATGACCTTCACACATTATGATTCAGTCAGACTTCCTAAGATAGAATTGACTGCCTTTGCATTGGTCTCATATCGTTTCTTCCCTACATCATTTGTGGGAATGGAGGTTGGGTATTGATATCCACATTCCACAATTTCCCATACATAAGCTCCAAGTGCCTACATTCATGGTCTCATTATGAATTTACAAAATACAAAGTTAGTTCCATTAAACAAAGGTGGATTAATAGAAAATGCTCCTTCTTGACTACTCCTATTTATGGATCTCCCTTTAAGCAATCAAGCTTCTTGTGAGGGACCTGCTATGATTCCAATTGTTGGGAAAAATACTGAGGGGGTGGGGAGTGAATCAATATTTTAAAATTTAACTTTCAAATTTCATATACTAAATTTTGTACGTTATTGTTCTTAAATAAACCCGTGTATGTACGTGACTTTAGAGAAGGAAAAAAAACGTATATATAGTTTACTGATTTTTCAGGTGTTTTGTCATATGATTACCTTTAACCATTGCATCAGTCAATTAATCACTTTCAGTATGCAGTAAAGAAAATAAATAAATCACAGAAAATGAGCAACACACATAGAACACTAGGATTTTAGGTGGAAACCCAATGTGGGAGAAAACCACCAATGTTGTTGTCTCTATCTTCTTTCTTATTTATAAAGAAAATATTCATTATAGTTACAGAGAAATTTTTCACTATCCCTGTACTCCCCGTTCCTTGACCTTGGAGGATCCATACAGTGACCCTTGTGTACTTTCCAAGCATGGAAGACATACTGCTGAACCACACTTTATCCGCCAATTCATCTCCCTTTACAAATTTTCTAGAAGATCCCTATAAAAACCTAGTTTTCAAGGTTAGCGCTTTGTCTCAATGTTTGACCCGCGCTGATAGCAGAGATTTGCACTGATAATCGTGACGATCGGCACTCTGTCTTAATGTCTGACCCGTGCTGATCCTCTTTTGGAAAGCTTTTTAAAATAGAAACAAAGTTTCCATGACTAGAAGCTTCGCGAAGTGGAGAGATGGAGGTTTGTTTTGAGGATATGGCCGAGGAATTCCCCTTTGGGCTTCTTTTCCCCATAAAATAGGAACTACTCCAAAGGATAAGCTTCTTTCCCATTATTTGAGGGCCCATATCCTCCTCCTCCATTGTTATATAAGTAGACCTTGGTCACTTCTGTTGCCTTCGTTAGCTAGTTAGAAGCAGCAATCATAGATAGGAAAAGAAATTATAGCTTCGGGAGAATAGAGTAGAGTGTGATTTTTTGTGTGTGTTAGGGACATAGTGAGATCTTGGACCTTTGTGTATGAGGGTGTTACAAATGTGCTTGGATATGGACCTGCCGAGGGAGAGCATCAACATCAAGGCTTGGTTGTAAACTCCCCTTGTCTTTATCATAATAAAATGCAATTGATGCTTATCTTCCACTCGTGTTTACATTTATAATGAGATTTCTAGCATTCCTTGATGAGTTAGATAGGTTGTAATTGTTTTATGTTTTTAATGATTTTACGCTTGTCATGGTGTCTTGACTATCTGTACAGGTAATCGAACGTTGGTAGCAACGTGTATCGGCTTGGGAAGAGCGATGCATGAAGAAGCTTCGATGGAAGACGAAAACATAGCATCAGAACAAGGTAAGTCATCTTCCTTACTCGTAATTTAATTTGCAATATAGGAAGGTAGATGTTAGTATCTTCCCATAGTTACTAGACCCACCCTAGGGCTAGAGGGATCACCTATGTCCGTAGAGGGGATTTTCCTACACAAAAAATTGGCGACTCTGCTGGGGAGTTTCCTTTTAGTTTGTCACTCTTTGAGGTCTTAGTCATTCGACGAGTTTAGTCGAAAAAACATTACCCAGTTTCTTCCTATGTTTTTCATCAATTACAATCTTTTAGTTTTTTCTTGAAGTGGTGAGTCTGGTCCTCGTTAGGGGAAATTTTTTTTATTTTTTTTATTTTTTTTATTTTATTTTTTATTTTTTTATTTTTATTTTTATTTATTTTTTTATTTTTTTTTCTTCAGAAATTGGTGCTTTTATTTGTCTGGTAGTCGCGCCAATCAGGCCAATCAACGCTAGTTGTCAGTTATGTAGCTGCGCCAATCGAGCTTTCAATGCTATTTTTAGTCCCAAAAGTCGCGCCCATTCCCGTGTGTGTGAAAATTTAAGGTTTTTTCCATAAGTCTTTCACCAATGCGTCTCGCCCTTCCAATCCTTGTTATGAAACCAGCTCCAAAAATAGAAGAAAAGAGAGATCAACACCTTAGAAATCAGCCACTTCGAGGGGGCAACCTCCAATACATCAGATAAATGAACAATTCTTATATTGTAATATTCGAAAATTAGCATGCAGCTAATTGGAATATTAATTTTGCTCTAAACACATAGTTAGATGAATAAATGGGTAGGGAGATCCATAAAACTTTCTAGTAGCAATAAAAACCCTCTTAATGGAGAAAGGATCATATTCACAGTTGGATAAAAACACCTTCATGTGTGAACAAGGCTTAATGCATGTAGACAAAGTCAAGTTTGACCAAGTGAACTAAGCTAAGATGGAGGATGTGGACCATTAATGAAGATAACTTAGTGGGAATATAGATTTGTTTAGATAGATATAATAAAGCCACATTCAGTGTGGAAGAAGACTTTGCATGGATATCCAGTCAAGGTTGATCCAGTCAAGGTTGACTAAATCAACAAAGTTGTAAAAAGATGAGTAAGACTAATGGAGACAACATAATTTTGGAGGGAGATTCATTGCATGAAGATGGAAACCCTAATGAGTGGGACCCAAGTTGAGAAGGCTCACATTGTTTATAAGGAGGAGGATGGCAGCCATATGGGGTTAGCTTATGATTATGATTTTATGATTATATGGTCTGTTTAGACATAATTTCTTTCTCTGGTTGTTTAGCTGAGATAGAGTGTTTTTTAGCACAAGGAGTCCCTGTTTAGGAATTCCTTCTCTTCCATTGAGTAGCTCTTGGAGGAGCCTTGCACCATATTGTCCACTATATGGTTTGAGGCCAAGCTTCATATTCCTTTAACAACGTAGATCCTATTGATTTTTTGCATGTTTCAGTAAGCTGCAACAAGTGGAGGATAGATCTTCAGATCTAGGTCGTCTCAATACTTATTTTCAGTGGAGAAGGGTTCTAATCCATTGGGAAGATAATATTGAAGGTTTTGAGCTACATTTTCATATCTTGGTTGTAGGCCAACATTATTTTGTCCCCTAAAACATAGAAGGAGTCCATATCTGTGTTATTTCTGAAGGATCTGCTACAGGGTGATTCAGTGCACCATTTGGAGAGCTGATTTTTTGAGTGTTGGGGATCTGCCCTTCACTTTGGAGATCTGTTGGAGGAGATCATTTTATTGCTTATATCAGATCAGATCCACTTTCCAGATCTGAATATTTTCATAGATCTGCAGTCTTAGATCTTAGATCTACACTTTGTACATGGTTTTTTGCTGAAAACCCCAAGGGGGATTGATAAAAGAGCTTGTATAGTGCATGGGTCTACTATAGATCTAAATTTTTTTCCACATATTTGCTCTAGATATGTTGTACAACCTAGTGCTATTGCAGTGGTCATAAAATAACGTTGTCATGGTATTCCAACATTCACACATGGTTGCAGCCCCTATTTTTGCATGATTTTGAGCTATTTCTGGCATGGGAGGCCTGTTTAACTATGCAATAATGATTTGTTTCTGCTTTCCTTTCAGATCTAGTCATTATAATATCATATCTAAGGAATCCATGAGCTGCATTTAAATTTCGTTGCATACATTTCTTAAAAATGCGTTATTTTGGCATGTATTTTTTAGCAGTCCCATTTGGGATATTACAGTCGTATCAGAGCATGATCTTTGGCTCAGCCTGTGAGTTTCAAACCAAGATGCTATAAGAAGCAGAAAGAGATCATAATGATGGGAGGAATGAGTTTCATCTCATCTATTTTCATATCTAAGAAGGACCTCACCAAGGAGGTCAAGCAAAGAAGAAGGAAGGAAATAAGTGAAATCACATTAGGGTTTCAAGATGAAGAAGGTCCATGTACTTCTTATCAGCAAAAAGAAGATTCAGTATTGCATAGAGCTCCAAAGAAACATTATATGTCCTTTTATTTTGAATATAAGAGGCATAGAGATGGAGGAAACTTAGATCATGAGATTCTAAGTGAATATTTTGCAGAATATAAGTCTCAACCTAGAGCTATCAAGGAGAATCTAACTCTCCCACAGTTCATTCAGCTCAAAGAAGAAAGGAGACCTTGCAACAATAGAAGAATCAAGGGCAATAGATTTCTATTATCTACCTTTGATGGGTCATCCTCATGCACAACAAAGGCTTGGGGAAAGAAGTTGGATGCATTTTTTCTGCTACATCTAGTAGTAGAGAAATAAGCTGTTGAGATTGTAGCGCTGCACCTTGAAGGTGAAGCTAAAAATTGGTGGTTCAACCATTTGAGTCATGCAAGGGTGACTGCATATGAAGATTTTACTCAAAGGTTGATCAATAAGTTTGACAAGAAGAAATCAGAGGGGAAGAAGCCTTCACCACCATTTACTATAGGAGCACTTATTTCAGGAGAAAGGCCACTTGCACCTTTGCAAGATGATCTTGATCTCTTGATATCTAGAGTCCCATGTACCATTATAGAGATGCATAAAGAAGAAGAGACTTGTACCAGTGCTGATGAAGCTATAGAAGAGTAGCCATCATCATCAGTAGTTGGGGAAGCCATCACACCGGAAGGAGGAACCCTTGTAACAATACAAGATGTTCCCAAGTTGTACCAAGGTATGCAAATGTTTCCATTTCCTGTTATTTCAATGCACCATGTGGAGAATGATGTGAATGTACTATTGCATGACCGAGGGTCAAATGATATTGCTGATTTGGAGCAGCAAAATTTCACTATGCTGAGCAGCCTTGATTCATTCAAGGAACAAACAAACAGTCATCCTAGTGTATCATTGATGAGCTGCACACAACCCTTGAGGTTGGAATGTAGTTTCTTGAAGGATGGGATGAGTATTGTCTTGAACAATACATTGCAAAACTATGTGTTCGACATTGGATTTGATCTTGAGGCAGTAACTGCACCATCATGGAGATCAACAGTGTTGTCATTTAGCAGCAGTGATGAGTTGGGGGCCCAACCATTGTTGGAACAATTTAATGACCTTCCCATGCATATAACAAAGGGGGAGAAGATAGATGATGGAGGACATCTTAGGATGGATAACATCTCTCATGACTGTGATGGATTATTCTTGATGGATCTTTCACATCATGATGGGAGGTTTTTTCCTACCACCTATTTGGATCCTTATGGGGTCAACTTGGTCATTGATGAGTGGTCTTCATTTGGAGATCTTCAGAAGATTGCATTTCAACGTCCCATGAGATGCAAAGACAAAAATCTGATTTGGGAGGAGGGTATTCTCCATTGGAGGGATGCCCCTTTTGGACATGATGATAGACATTCACCATGGGTTGGATGGGTGATGTTGATGAGAAAGAGGTTGAGAAACCACTTGCAGATCTATGACACTGGACAACAGGATGCAAGACTGCGTTGGCTACTTTTGAAAGATTTTTTCCATAATGAGGCATATCCTTCTTCAAGGGGTATGTGGGTGGATGGAATTTGGCATGACACTTACATCATATGGTAGCAATGATTTTTGATGTATTGGGGTGATGTGATATCTTTCATACCAACTATTATGAGATTTCTCCATGAATTATATGATGATGGTGTGGGGAGGCAACTAGAGTTGTTGTTGCTTTGGTTGTTGTTGAGAGAGTATGGGCTGATCTTATCCCATACTTTGCATGATGTTGCAGGAGTAGGAGATGGCACTATCATGGTGCAAAGGGGCTAATCTTTAACCTTGGAAGATGAGGAGGTGCTTCCACTTTGGGAAGGATATCTCACATATAGCAGCATTATGTTTGATGATGAATTTGACATGTGGGATGTCAAAAGGTGGAGCTATGAGATGACAAGAGCCTTATTACAAAGGCCAACAACGTTGTCACTTGGGAGCTTGGGTATTTTGATGGAGTGTTCCCATGATCACTTCATCTATGATGCACTTGATGAGCATGTAGGAGAGGAAAGTGATGGAGTAGTGGATGGAGACATCTATTACCATGATATGATCTTCTTGACTTGGATTTTCAAGCATAAGAAGAGAGATCTACATGCAACACTTGTGGGATTCCTTTCGATGCACTTTGATGCATATAATTCCTTGATGGGTGAGTTCACTTGGGAGGGCATCCAACAAGATGTATATCAACATATGGAGATATGCATAGCCCGGATGATGATGGAGAGGTTGGCACAACCAATTCCATACTCATTTGAAGTGAGGGAGAACTTTCAATTGAGCCATTTCAACTCAATGACCAATGTACATGATAGAGGATGTATATTTATACTTTATGATTTGTACTCCTTTATTTATTATGATCAACATATTGTACCAAGGAGGGTATTTCCTTCTTGTATTTTGTATTGTGATGTACTTAAGGCCATTTTCAGCATTGATGTTGGTCATTTTACTTGTGGTTTATGGGGGATGCCACATGAATTTTGGTGTGCACAATTGGCACCAAGTTTTAATTTCATGATTTCATCTTGTAGGATGATTGTGACAACAAACAAGTGGCTGAAAAGATACTTGTTATACTTTGTACTGAGGCAAGCAAGGGATGCACTGCACTGGTTCCGCATATGGAACTATGATCCACCTCCTGGTTGTCATATGGAAACTTGCTTTCATTTGTTTATGCTTCCATATATTGATGATGTTCTTATGTTTATGGGAAGCCTTGTTGGGAGAGTGGCACAAGAGTTGGAGGTGCCCATTGGGAGTGTGATTCTCCATACTTCATATGTTGCATGTTTCAAGAGAAACAATGGGCAAACCATGGTTGCCATACTACACCTCTTGTCTTCATGTGGGAGGAACCATTTGGAGAACTTGAGTTATTGGGAGAGGCACTTCATGGATGTTTTGATTGGTGGGGTGACTTGGATCATTCTTGGAGACCTTGATATTTCAACCCAAGATCAACAACAACCCCATACATATCATAAATGGAGAGAGAAGCAGCGTGGGATGGACATTTTAGTCCCACACATTCAGCCATGAAACCCACCTTCTTTGCAGGAGCCTAAGGTGGAGGAGATGTTTCACGAGTTACCATGTTGGACGATGACTCACTTTTTGTGGATGATAGCCTGGGGATGGAGGCTTCACATGGGGATGATGATTCCCAACATATTTCTGAATCCATGCCTTAAGAAGGCATCTAGACCACATATTGTTGTTTCCATGTATGTACCACTTTTTCATGTTGAGAACCGTTTGAAATTTTCACCAAAGGCATACTTTTACACATGGGAGGAACAACTTAAGGGCATATTTTTGAGAAAGCATCTTGTTCGTTGGGTGAAATTATCACTTGAGGATGTTACAGGAGGAAGAGGGGACGCTATTTAGTTCTATCCTTGCAGTTGCTTGAGGACAAGCAAAATTTAGGGAGGGGAGGACTGTAATATTCCAAAATTAGCATGCAACTAATTGGAATATTAATTTTGCTCTAAACACATAGTTAGATGAATAAATGGGTAGGGAGATCCATAAAGCTTTCTAGAAGAAATAAAAACCCTCTTAATGGGGAAAGGATCATATTCACAGCTGGATAAAAACACGTTCATCTATGAACAAGGCTTAATGCATGTAGACAAAGTCAAGTTTGACCAAGTCAACTAAGCTTAGATGGAGGATGTGGAACATTAATGAAGATAACTTAGTGGGAATATAGATATTTTTAGATAGATAGACTAAAGCCACATTCAGTGTGGAAGAAGACTTTGCATGGAGATCCAGTCAATTTTGATCCAGTCAAGATTGACTAAATCAAACAACACTATAAAAAGATGAGTAAGACTAATGGAGATAGCATAATTTTGGAGGGAGATTCATTGCATGAAGATGGAAAACCAAATGAGTAGGACCCAAGGTGAGAAGGATCACATTGTTTATAAGGAGAAGGATGGCAGCCATATGGGGTTAGCTTATGATTATGATTTTATGATTATATGGTCTGTTTAGACATGTTTTATTTCTCTGGCTGTTTAGCTGAGATAGAGTGTTGTTTAGCACAAGGAATCCCTGTTTAGGAATTCCTTCTCTACCATTGAGTATCTCTTGGAGGAGCCTTGCCCCATATTGTCCAATATCTGGCTTGAGGCCAAAATTCATCTTCCATTGACAGCGCAGATCTTGTTGAGGGTTTACATGTTTCAGTAAGCTGCAGCAAGTGGACGCTAGATCTTCAGATCTAGGCCAACTCAATACTTATTTTCAGTGGAGAAAGGTTCTAATCCATTGGGAGGATAGTATTGAAGGTTTTGAGCTACATTTTCATATCTTGGCTGCAGGCCAACATTATTTTTTCCCCTACAGCGCAGAAGGAGTCCATATCTGTGTTATTTATGAAGGAGCTACTGCAGGGTGATTCAGTGCACCATTTAGAGAGCTGATTTTCTGAGTGTTGGGGATCTGCCCTTCACTTTGGAGATCTGTTGGAGGAGATAATTTTATTTCTTATATCAGATCAGATCCACTTTCCATATCTAAATATTTTCATAGATTTGCAGTCTTAGATCTCAGATCTACACTTTGTACATGGTGTTTTGCTAAAAACCCCAAGGGGGATTGATAAAAGATCTTGTATAGTGCATGGATTTGCTATAGATCTAAAATTTTTGTCCACATAATTGCTCTAGATTTGTTGTAAAACCTACTGCTATTGTAGTGGTAATAAAATAAAGCTGTCATCGTATTCCAGCTTTCACACATGGTTGCAGCCCCTATTTTTGTATGATTTTGAGATATTTCTGGCATGGGAGGCCTGTTTAACTATGCAATAATGATTTGTTTCTGATTTCCTTTCAAATATAGTCATTATAATATCAGATCTAAGGAATCCATGAGCTACATTTAAATTTCATTGCATACATTTCTGAAAAATGCGTTATTTTGGCATGTATTGCTGAGCAGTCCCATTTGGGATATTATATAGATGATACAAATGACCAAAACCTCCTTCTATATAGAGGGGTCCATGTGGCCACAATATAATCCTAGCCAACCAAACAATAATAATGTAAGGGAACAATAATAACAATATGGGGGTTACATTAATATCAATAAGGGACTACACTAGTAATATGGGGACCTAACATGCCCTTGTCCTTCAAAAAAGTGTTGTCCTCAACGCTTGAGTAGCTCTGGATGCTTCTGTATAAAAGTATCATCCTCCCATGTAGAATATTCAGTGGGTAAGTTCTTCCACTTGATGAGATACTCTGAAATTGATCGAAATCGTAGCTATCGATTTCTTGTTTCTGTGACTGTTTAAGGTTCCAATTTGATTTTTCCTTCCTCATCAAATTCTGGCAATATTTTTTGAACTGGAAGTTTGTCACCTATAACCTTCTTTAAGCATGAAACATCAAAAATTGGATGCAATCACGAAGAAGCAGGAAGCTCTAATTTGTATGCCATAGGACCAATCTTTTGCAACACCTTGTAAGGACCATAGTATTTTGGCGATAATTTATTATCTTTCTTAGCTTGCTTGAGGGAAAGTTGTTTGTATGTTTGTACCCGTTAAAATACATAGTATCTTACATCAAAACTTCCCTCACTGCGATGTTGATCTGCTTGTTGTTTCATTCGATTTTGTGCCAAATTGAGGTTATCCTTTAAGATTTGGAGAACTTGCTATTGATGCTCGATGTGATCTTCCACTGCTTTCACCTTAGAGTTTTCTCTTAAAGATGATGTGATGGAGGGTGGATGAGTTCCATAAAGTGCCATAAATGGGGTCATTTTTTTTGCAGTATGGAAGGAAGTGTTATACCACCATTCAGCCAAAGGTAACCACTTGACCCATTGTGTTTTTTTATCAGATACAAAACAATTAAGATATCCTTCCAACCATTTGTTCACTATCTCAGTTTGACCATTAGATTGAGGATGATAAGATGAGATATGAGCTAGTTGAGTACCCAAGCAAGAAAATAATTCCATCCAAAAATTTCCAGTAAAAATGGGATCTCAATCTCTTACCATAATCTTTGGGTTTCCATGTAGCTTTTGAATTGTTTCCATAAATGCAGTAGCAATTGTACTTACTTTAAATGGATGAGATAATGCACAAAAGTGTGCATACTTTGTAAGTCTATCAAATACCACCATGATGACACTCTTTCCTTCAAACTTAGATAAACCTGTGATAAAATCCATTGAAATCTCCTCCCAATGTTGACTCGGAATGGATAAAGGCTGTAGAAGACCCGGGGTCTTAATTGTCTCAAATTTATTTTTTTGGCAAACCAAACATTCTACCACAAAATTTTGAATATTAGATTTAAGCCCATCCCAAAAAAATTCTTTCTTCATCCTGTGGTAAGTTTTTAAAATTCCTGAGAGTCCTCCTAAAGGAGAAGTGTGAAATTCTAAAAGAATATTTTGTTTTAGTTGGGAATTCTTATAAAGATATAAGCGATATTTGTACCGTAAGGAATCATTTTTCCCACCAAATGTATTAGATGTACTAGGATCTTGCTTCAGCTTTTGAATGAGTGTCCACACTTCTTCGTCCTTCTTCCATTCATCCCTTGCTTTGGTTATCCAATTTGGTTGGATAATAGAAATT
This sequence comes from Pinus albicaulis, assembly GCA_034641835.2. Classification (NCBI taxonomy): domain Eukaryota; kingdom Viridiplantae; phylum Streptophyta; class Pinopsida; order Pinales; family Pinaceae; genus Pinus; species Pinus albicaulis. Next base: position 1,245,179,308 of record CM076581.1, on the reverse strand, counting down.
GCACAATGCAATGCTTCCACCTCTTCATCCTTTCTTCAGAGTGCATCTGCAACAAAATTTAGCTTCCCTTTTTTGTAGATGATTTCAAAGTCATATAAAAACATCTTTGTGACCCACTTTTGCTGCCCTTCTAAATATATTCTTTTTTCCAAAAATTGTTTAAGACTATCATGACCAACTTTTACCTTGAAGTGTCTTCCCATTAGGTAAGGTCGCCATTTCTGTAGTGCATGTAGTATTTCCAACAATTCCTTCTCATAAATAGCTTTCTGTAAATACTTTCCTTTGATTGGATGACTTTCAAAAGCAATGAGCCTTTCCTCTTGCATTAAAATAACACCAATTCCATTTTCTGAGGCATTACATTCCACAATAAAGGTTTTTTTGAAGTCTAGAGTAGCTAAGACTGGTGCGAGGCACATTGCCTCTTTAAGATGTTCAAAGGCCTTAGGTCCTTCAAGAGTCATGAAAATAAATCTTTCTTCAATAATGTTGTTAGAGGTTCTGCTATTCTCTCATAATTCTTAACAAAATTGCGATAGTACCCCGTTAACCCAAGAAATCCTCGCAATTGCTTTATGGTTGTGGGGACTTTCCAGTCCTTAATGGCTTTAATTTTGTTAGGGTCTACCTTAACATCCTCGTGAGTTACAATATGACCTAGATATTCTACCTCTTGTACTCCAAAGAAACATTTGCATGTTTTTGCATATAATTGTTTCTCCTCCAATAATTTGAGCACCCTGTCAACATGTGGAACATGATTCTTCCAAGACTTGCTATAGATTAGTATGTCGTAAAAAATTAATAGCACAAATTTTCTAAGGAAGGGTTTGAAAATGGAATTCATCAACCCTTGAAATGTAGAAGGTGCATTGGTAAGGCCAAAAGGCATGACCAAAAATTCATAATGACCCTCATGAGTTCGAAATGCTATTTTTGGAATATCTTCAGTCTTCATTCTAATTTGATGATATCCTGAACGAAGATTCAACTTGGTAAAATAAATTGCTCCATGTAATTCATCCAATAATTCATCAATCACAGGAATGGGAAATTTATCTTTAATGGTGAGCTTATTGAGCTCCCTATAATCCGGACACATGCGCCATGATCCATCCTTCTTGTGTACCCATACTACAGGAGCAGAGAAAGAACTTTGACTAGGTTGAATTATACCTGCCTCTAACATTTCTGCAATCATACGTTCAATTTCGCTCTTTTGGACATAAAGATATCTATAAGGCCTGATGTTTGGAGGAACACTTCCTGGAATCAAATGAATAGCATGATCATGATCACGAATAGGTGGGAGTCCTTTGGGAGTTTCAAACACCATGGAATGATTGTCCAAGACTTGTTGGAGATCTGCAGAAATAGATGATTTTGATGTCGGAACTTCTAGAGAGCATAATTGTGCAATTACGCCTCGTTGTTCTTTCTTTAGAATCTTTGTCATGAAATTAGAGCTTATTATCCTTCCTGGCTTCCCTTCAATACCCCGTAATTCGACTTCCTTTCCTTCTGAAAAAAATTTCAAGAAAAGTTCTTGAAAATTAAAAGCTACCGTCCCCAAAGATTGTAGCCATTGTACTCCTAGTACAACATCAGCACCTCCCATAGGAATGGAAAGAATTGGACTAGTCAATACATATTCCCCCATGGTTAGCTTGATATTATGGGATTTTCCAAAGCAATTTATAGTTCCTCCATTTGCAACCATCACTTGACATTCTGGTGCTGGGTATAGGAAACAATTTAATTCCTTGGCTACCTTACAATGAATAAAATTATGGGTGCTACCTGAATCAATCAACACTATTACTTTTTTCTTCTTGATTTGTCCTTCTATCTTGAGAGTTTGAGGAGTGGTAATTCACCTTGATGCATTACGATATGGTCAGACTCATTTCTTCTTCTTCTAGGGTTGGTTCTTGGTGTATATCCTCTTCTTTTGAAGTTTCTTGTTCATTTTATTCCTCCTCTTCACAATCTACGTAAAATAATTTCTTCTCAGCACACTTATGACCTTTAGCGTATTTGCTATCACAACTGTAGCAAAGCCCTTTTTCTCTTTTTTCTTCCAATTTTTGTGGTGTCAACCTTGTAGGTTGTGGAAGTCTAGGAGTAGCAACACTTCCATCTTTATAGATGTGAGTGGTAGGCTTTCTTGTCGCCATAATTTTACATTCAATTTTCTTGCCAACCTGAATGCCTTCTCCAATGAATCAGGTTCCCAAACATGAACTTCATGTTGGATGTTATCCTTTAAAGTCCCTATGAAGACATCAAATCCTATGTTCCTCTGGAATATTAGTTACCCTTATATTAAATTTTTGGAAGTGCTCAATGTGCTCCACCACTGAACTGTTTTGTTTGATATTTGTCAATTGGCTAAATAAGGTGTTTCCCTTTGTATCCTCATAATGTGCTATCATTTCCTTCGTAAAAATTGACCAAGTGAATTTTTTTTACGAGATCAAAGCCATCGATACCCTACAAATTTATTTTGTTCTAAATGTAAAGTTGCAATGCGTACCTTTTGTGTATTTTGCACATTATCGATATCAAAATATTTCTCCATCTGTAGTATCCATGTTACGGGGTCCTTGCCATCAAAATTCCTCATATCCATCTTTGGAATATGATGGTTCTTCCATCCAACATTAGAGTTTATGAAGTCATGATTAACATTTATTTTGTTCTCATCATGAGTTTCCTCTACTATATTTTCGGCATTAGGAAACATTTCTTGTATCAACTTTGTCAACCTTCTATGTCTTCTTTTAGATCATTCTTCATGTTTTCCATGTTGTCTTTCATTTTTTCTTCCATGTCATCCATCTTAGCTTCCATGCCATCCATCTTAGCTTCCACTCCTTTCTTCAAACCATCCATATTATTCTTCAAACCATCCATCTTCACTTCCACACCTTTCTTCAAAACTTCCATTTCATTTTTTGCTGCTCTTTGCGAGAGTGAAATTTGGTGCACTTGCTCTTGTAATTTTGATAGATCATGTTGCAATTTTTCATCTTCATGAGTCATAGTAGAGTATTCTGAGGGCTTAATGGGTGTTGAATTCTTTTTAGGGGGCATTTTAGAACCCAATACTGATATCTATGCTCAATAGGCCCTTGGAATTACTTAAAACTGATTTTTCAAACAAGACTTATGTGATTTGAAAAAAATACACAGCTTTTTCTTGCTTTTGAGGAGCTTGATATTGAAACTGAATTTTCTCTGTAATTGCAGATTTTCAATATCTGAAATTTGGTTCTGTAGTAGTCCTCTGAATCTTCTTTCGAATGCCATAGGTCTAACCTAATTTTGATACTTCAAGTCAAAGTTATGTCAAATCTGCCACAATGACCTAATTATGGATTGGTTCAGTAGAGCACACTTGTACAACGTGCAATGTCTCACTGTTTCCTCCTTTAGCTTTGAAATTGATATACATGAAACTAAAATCTATGTACTTGTGGCCACTTTTTACAGAATTCCAATCCAATGCTCAGAGAGAGAGTTATGATGATTTTCCCTAGGTCACCTATTTAAGATGAAATTTGGGAGCCTGAACAAACACTACCTTCCACAAATCATATCTCGGAGAATATTGTGAACCAAGATCTGAAAATTTTACAAGAAGTTCCTTTGGAGTTCGTCTTCACTCTATAAAAATTTCAGCTTTTGAACCTTTGTAGAAAAAAAGTTATAGTGAAAATTCCACGATGACATGTTTAGGTGAAATTTGGGAGCCTGAAAAAAGCCTAACTTCCACAGATCATATCTCCGAAAATATTTCAAACCAAGATCTAAAATTTGTACACGACGTTCCTCGGGATTTTAGCTTTGCTCTGTAAAAATTTCATCTTCCGAACCTTCATAAAAAAATGTTATAGAAAAAATTCTACGATGACCTATCTGAAGCAGCGAAACCCTAGAATCCAAAGCTCTGATACCAAATTTCATGAAACTAGCTCCAAGAATAGAAGAAAAGAGAGATCAACGCCTTAGAAATCAGCCACTTTGAGGGGGAAACCTCCAATACATCAGATAAATGAACACTTCTTGTTTGATACAAATGACAAAACCTCCTTCTATATATAGGGGTCCATGGGAACACAATATAATCCTAGCCGACCTAACAATAATAATGTAAGGGAACAATAATAACAATATGGGGGTTACACTAACAACAAGGGACTACATTAGTAATATGGGGACCTAACAATCCTTTTCTCTGTATGATTTGCATTTTCTCCCCTTCACTCAAGTTCGTTTTATTGGCTCGTTGGCTTGGTGTTTGGTTGTTTTCTTTTGTCCTTTCTATTGGGACGTGCATCCTAATGCCCTAGGTTTTCTAGGATTGTGCATCAATTTCTTGCTTACATGCTTCATGGGACATCGCCCTATTGATTGATTCAATATCCTTGCTTGGTGAGCCATCTATAGTTGATTGCCATTTTCTTTTTCGTTGATTGAGTGATCAAGTGTCAAGTTTCTGTCTGAGTTCATTTGGTCTGCTTGTTTGCTTGTGAGCATAGATTACATTTCTCATTATTCAACTAAAAATTCTTCTTTGTATGATTGCTTGATGTAAAAGGGAATGAATGCCTTGTTTTGAGCCCACGCTTTGGAAGTCCTCGTTGTGCTTGAACTCATATGTCTTGTGACATTTTGAAGAATTTTGTTACAAAGTGTTCAAAACAGGATTGTATCTTAATGTTTGTTGCATCCTTTTTGCATTAAGGATATTTGCGTTCATTTATTTTTCATCTCAAAGTTTGTTTTTCATTAAAATGCATTAGATCAAATTGCATTGAGAAGTCATGTTTGAAATTTATCATTGAACTTATATTACATTGTTTAATGATTGAAAACTAAAAGTCGCTTTGAGTGCATTCTCTTTAATTAAAAGCATGAATTAAGTAGATTCTCATTTCATCAAAAAATGCATTGAGTGCATTCTTATTCATTCAAATGAAAAAGGAAATTGTGCATAGATTACAATTGCATAGTTTTCAAAAAGAGAATAGATTACATTGCATAATTCACCTCTTTGAATGTTTTAGATTACTTTTGGATAGTGAAAGTCATCTAGTTAGGAAAAAGTTTATTTTGTAGTATTATTGTTTGTTGCATCATTATTTGAGACTCTTCCCTTAACCAAATAAAATTCATCGAATTGAAAGATTTCTTTTCTCATATAGCTTCATATAGAATATTGTCAGATGACAATAGTAGGGCCTTGGAATTGAAACCTAATTCAAGATAAACCGTTAAAATTTATTCAATCAATCTAAGGAAACATTGAAACTTAACGCTCACACTTAGAGGTCTAGGCTAGTGATGTGTTCTGGTTTCCTTAAACCTAGCAACTATCGCTCGCCATCTGGCATTAGACAGCGCTAGTGCGAACTTGTGCTCCAGGTACCTTCGCGTATATAAAGGGAGACCCTCATAGGTTACAATTCTTTATCCATAGGAAGTTGAGTCTATCGCCCTGTAACCGTGATACACAGAACACAACATTCGACGAGATTGGTTGCCTTACATTAAGTCCTTGGTCATTTCTCTTTCATTTGATCACCAAGGTGTATATTGCAGTTCATGATTACCTGGTCACCCTTTATGCCTACAATATCTTGATTAGTCATTTGATCTTTTCGTGACTCTTTAAAATTTGAAAAGATCATCGAGCACTTGTCATTTCGAGCTCATTCAAATTGAAAGCGATTAGAGTCACCTTTTGTCCTTTTCTCGACTCTTAAAACACGAAAAGGAAGATTTTTGTTTCAATGTTATAAAATTAACTACCCATGAAGTATTCCTGGTTAAAGTTATATTCCTTAGTGATTCTTAGATTGAGGTCAATGGAAACCCTTCATGAGTTCACTAACCAAGGAATCCCCTCAGATGGGAATCCAGGTCCTTTTGCTTCATTCGGGAATGTTGGTGCCCCGTATATGGCAAAGTTGTCCCTCTCAGTATTAACCATTGGTCTGTCGGTTTGGTTATTTTCGACCCCCATGGTTTCGAACATCCGAACAGTTTCTCAACCAAGTTCTCCTCTGCCTGAACCATGTCAACCCCATGTTGATCTTAAGGTTGACCCCTCACCTATTCCCTCACCTCGCTCTTCCTCTTCACTTGGTGAAAGTTGAGATTCTAGTACCCAGATGGTTAAGAAGAAGAAGAAGAAGTCGAAGAAGAAGGAAAATAACATAGGGGGAAATCAAAAACTATTGCTACCCATGCAGCTAATATGGAGAAACCTCCCACTTTGTCTCGCAAAGTAAAATTCCCTTGCAAGCTATGTGAGGGTGGCCACCTTCTTCGTGACTTCCCTGGTATTCCCAAGGTTTTAGAAGCGTGGTCCGTTGGCCCGATTCATCCTTCATCATCAACCTCTGGACATCATGCTAATGATGATCCTTCAGCTAAAGATAATGAGACTCATAAGAAACAGGGTAAGATCAAATTTCCCTATAGGTTGTGAGAAGGGAACCACCCTATTCACCTCTGTCCTTATATGGATGAAGCTTCTAAATTATTGGATACCCTTTCAACTTTAGATTCCTATCTTCCCATCGGTTACCAGAATTTTTCTTCGAGTCCTTCGATAATTGATAAATTCATTGATTGGGATTAATCTCCGGTAAATTCCAATCTCTCTGAAAGTCAGTATCCCAAGTCCATTCCTGACCAATCATTGGTTGAGGAAAAGGGAGACCTGATTCCATCAACAGTGCATCAGGTATTTTCCGTCGAGAGTGGGTCTCATCCTAGTTAGGTTCTTTTTGTTTCCTCTTATTCCCCAGGATCTGAGGGTGATCCTTCCGTTTCCTTGATCCAGGAGGGTGACCCTCCGACTCCCGTCGCCACAATTCCAGAAAGTGATCCTCCTACTCTCATTCCTGGAGCCCAGGAGGATGGTATTTCCACTCCCGTAACAAAAGGGGATAATCCTCTTATTCCTTTGGCACCCCCTCCATGTATTTTGGTCGCTTCCTTTGTTTGGAGTCGATTCACAGGATATCATATTCCTTCTTACGTGCCCTTTGAGATCACTGTACAGGCCTGCAATATGGTCATATCGAGCACAATTATTGATGAAGGTGCCTTGGTTAGTATTATATCCTCAACTACATGGAAAGCTTTGGGTTCTCCGCAGCTTGTGCCTGTTACTAAGAATCAATTACCTTTCAACAAAGGCATAAGTCAACCATTAGGGATCATTCCTAAGTTTCCTATTACTTTGGGAGGGAAAACCGTCTATATAGACGTGATGGTGGTCCAAGGCCCCTTGGATTTTAATTTTCTCTTTGGGTGTGACTATGCTTATGTCATGGGTGTGATTTTCTCTTCCCTCTTTCATGTGATCTATTTTCCACATGAAGTTCGAATCGTGATCATTGATCAAATTTTATTCTTTGGTCCTGATATGACATCTGGTCTACCATTGTCCCTTCCTGGTCCTTACCTGCTAGTGGTATCTTCCCCACCACAGGTCAATTATGTGGCCACCTGTTCCATGTCCGTTCCCACTAATAATTCCATCAGTGATGTAGCATACAATGTACTGGGGGCATTGGATCCTAATTTCAGAGTTTTGTTCTCCCGTTAGATGAGAAACTCTTGGAAGCCATGACTTCTTATTCGTCACGATCAGGTCTTTCAGAGAAGAGTTCATTTTCTTGTGTCAAGCTCCTTAAAAAATGAAACAATATCGTTGGATCATAGTTCATTTTCTTGTGTCAAGCTCCTTAAAAAATGAAACAAGCTCGCCGAAGCATAGTTCGTTTTCTTGTGTCAAGCTCCTTAAAAAATGAAACAAGCTTGTCAGAGCATAGTTTGTTTTCTTGTGTCAAGCTCCGTAAAAAATGAAACAATCTCATCGGAGCATAGTTCGTTTTCTCGTGTCAAGCTCCTTAAAAAATGAAACAAGCTCATCAGAGCATAGTTCGTTTTCTTATGTCTAGCTCCTTAAAAGATGAAACAAGATCTTCAAAGCATAGTTTGTTTCTGTTTCAAGCTCCTTAAAAAATAAAACAAAGTGATGAGGATAGTTCTTTTACTTTGTAAACCTCGTTAAAAAAATGAATTAGCTCTTGTGAGGATAGTTATTTTACTGTGTCAAGCTCGTTAAAAATAAAATGAGTTCCCTTTTCAATTCGAGTCTTTGATTAGATCTCATAAAATCCAGGTAGAGTCTTTCGCCTGATCTCGTAATTGAACCTTCATTCCATCCACCTGTTAGTAACTACTAGTCTACTCAAGTGAATGGCATGAAGCTAGGGGGCATGTACCTCAAATTGAGTCATCATGCTAGGGGCATGAAAACTTACTTCAAGCATATTTTTCCATGTTTTCAAGCTTGTGTAAAAATGAAACCAAGCATAGTTTGTTTCCATTTCAAGCTTGTGTAAAAATGAAACCAGTTTCAAACATAGTTTTCTAAATTTTTTTAAGCTTGTGTAAAAATGAAACCAACTTTAAGTAGAGTTTCCTAATTTCAAGACTGTGTAAAAATGAAACCATTCTTATTTTACCTCTCATGATTTCCATTTTATCCACCTATTTTTTCCAAATGAGCCTTGGTTTTCTCATTTCTTCGTTACCATCTGCTCGGTCGATCATATGCCCTCACTTGATTGTTTTACCCATTCCTGAGGAATTGTTGCAATGAGTGGTCTTGTTAGCCAGTCTCTTGACCTTTACTTGTTCTGAGCAGTTCCACCATCACTGGGACCAGTTACTACCCTTAATACCACTCGTTCCTCCAGGAGGAGTCAACTTTCAACTCTTTTATGACTCTCAAAAATTGAAAAGATTTTCGAGATTCTTGTTGTTTTGAACTCATTAAAGGCTGCAAAACATCATCTTCCCAGTATAAGTTTACCCCTTTTCCGGACTAGAACAAATTATTTATGAAAAAGGAATACCTTAGTCGAACATGGCTAAGAGGTTCTCTTAGATATTTTTTCTACCTTTTGGATATGTGAGACTACCTACGAAAAGGGACCTGGTAGAGTTTTATTTTCCGCTTCTTTTCAAACTCTCTAAACATGAAAAGACATTGGGTTTTCCCTTTATTAGACTCGTGAAAACTAAATGACATTGGAAATCGTGGTCATGACGTTATCGAGTTCCTCCTTCCTAAGGCTAGTAAAATATACTAGGATGTATTTCTCTGAAGGACAAACTTATATGACAAGCATATGTTATCCTCTTCAATCTTGTGTAAAAATAAAGAGGTACTCACTATAAATGGTGGGGGAAAATGGAAGTTATTCGTCAGTTGTGTCGACAGTATGCTACTCTTGAACATGACACTTATCTGTAGTTTGTGTCGGGTTGGGATATCTTCACGCTGCCACTTTGCCTCCATGTGTTTGGGAAATTCGTTTGCCTCTCATTCGATTACCAATATTGTCAACATGACCTTTGATCCTATTTCAGTCAAATGCTGCCAAATCCTAGAGTCATTCAGTGATATGTTCAAGAGAAAATCCTTCTGCAGTTTGTACATTTCCTGATCCTCTGTTTGAGTCTTGATTAACACTCATATTACATTCTTTGTTTTGTGTTGATGATGTGGGATTCATTATGACCCTCCTTCGACAGATCGCTTCCTGTCGACTTCAACTCATTATCCGAGAAGTCGATCTAGAGACTCCTTTCTGGTACCTTAGAGCTTGCATGCCCTAATGGCACATTCTTCGCATTCGACGACAGGTTCTCATCATTGGCCTTCGATCGAGTGATTTTACGGGTGTTCGAATCCAACTCACTGTTCATATTTCATGGATTGTACTAGTAGTACCTTGAGAACCATTGTTATTATTGGTGGTTTCTCTTGCGCCTATTAACAATTTACATAATTGACTGGTAATAAAGTGATTTTCTTGCATGTTCGACTTCAGCTCATTTACTCGCATGCTTTAAATTGTACTTGATCGGGTTGTGACGGAATGCAAGCCTCTAGATTTTATTCTCTAGAGTCCAGGTTGCGAGGTGATATGATTTGTCCATGATTAGATGCATGTTTCTTTTAAATGGATGACTATGACCATACCATGATTCTACATGTGATCCTTCTCAGATGGATGGTTGCAACCATACCAAGGTCTCTTTTATGGATGGATGCGACCATACCATGGTCTCTTTTACAGATGGTTGCATCCATACCTTGATTCATGTATTTTCATCAGAGATTCTAGTTATGTATATGTATCTATGCTTGATTTTTAGGTCTCCTAACGGAAACATCTGGTTCCTTGCACGTACTCGTAAAAAATTTCACCCCTCACTCATGTTTGGACTTCATGCTTTAGGGGGCATCTGTTACACAACAATTTTTCACTGTCCCTGTACTCCCTGTTCCTTGATCTTGGAGGACCCATTCAATGACCCTTTTGTAATTTCCAAGCATGGAATACATACCCCTGAACCACACTTTGTCTTCCAATTCATCTCCCTTTACAACTGTTCTAGAATATCCCTATAAAAACCTAGCTTTCAAGGTCAGCGCTTTGTCTTAGTGTCTGGCCCATGCCGATAGCAGAGATTTGCACTGAGACCCACGACAATCAGCACTCTGTCTTAATGTCTAACCCGCGCCGATCCTCTTTTGGAATTTTTTAAAAAATGGAAACGAAGTTTCCATGACTAGAAGCTTTGTGAAGCGGAGAGCTCGAAGTTTGTTTTGAGGATATGGCCGAGGAATTCCCCTTTGGGCTTCTTGTTCCGATAAAATAGGAACTACTCAAAAGGATAAGCTTCTTTCCATTAATTTGAGGGCCCATATCCTCCTCCTCCATTGTTATATAAGGAGACCTCCTTCACCTCTGCTACTTTAGTTAGCTATTTAGAAGCATCAATCATAGAGAGGAAAAGCAATTATAGCTTTTGGAGAATAGAGCAGAGTGTGATTATTTTTGTGTGTTAGAAACATAGTGAGATCCTGGACCTTTTTGTATGAGGGTGTTGCAAACGTGCTTGGATACGGACTTGCGGAAGGGGAGCCTCAACATCAAGGCTTGGTTGTAAAATCCCCTTGTCTTTATCATAATAAAATGCAACTGATGTTTATCTTCCACTCTTGTTTACATTTATAATGATATTTCTAGCATTCCTTGATCAGTTAGATAGGTTGTAATTTTTTTATGTTTGTCGTTATTTTACGATTTTCGTGGTGTCTTGACTATCTGTACAGGTAATCGAACATTGGTAGCAGCGTGTATCAATATTGGGAAGAGCAGCACATCAAGAAGATCTTACGGAAGATGACAACATAACATCAGAACAAGGTAGGTCATCTTCCTTGCTCTGAATTTCATTTTCAATTTAGGAAGGTAGATGTTAGTATGTTCCCATAGTTTCTAGACCCACCCTAGGGCTAGAGGGATCACCTCTATCCGCAGAGGGGATTTTCTTGCACAACAATTAAATTTTTTGTACTAATGCAGATTCTTATCAGTACGCAAGATCCCACCTGTAGGAGGCTACAACCTCCACTCGTTCTCCAGCTCCTACTATGAGGGAGATATAACTCCCTAATCTCGTTTACTGGCTTCTACCGAAAGGGAGCTCCCACCCCATTTCTGAAGGTTGCAACCCTCAACTCCTTGCAGACTACTTTTCATAATGTTTCAAACTGGATCCACCTATCAAACAATCATCACTTGTAGGGCACCTTTCATTACATTTTCAAAATGGACCCATATCAATCTGAACAACCATGAAAAACTAAAGCATTGAATCTAAGTCACTAAGTCACTACAAATCAAGTGAATTTCTGAAAAATAAAATCATTGAATGTAGAACCCAACCAAAACAAACCAATATCATAATATGTATGTGAATGTACTAAATAAAACTCATATATGTATGTGCTTCCTATGTAAAACACCTGCGTATATATCTTAAACTATTTAAAACTGAATCATGAATAACTGTAATACTGAACCATTCATAGACCATTGAACCAATCACAGATCATTGTAGCATCATTACTGACCAATATTCCAACCATGAACAACCGACCCAATCAACATTGTCCTATAGAGATCAAGACTTCATCTACATACAGTAGAAAATAGAACAGAGCTCATCAAATGCCATCATTATTTAGCACTGCAAACCCTTGAACATATATGTGACATTCATAAAACATATCAACGTATGCATGCGACTACCATGCATAACATCTACGTATAGATATCAAGATATACAATAATTTTTCAGAATTTATATGTGACTATACGAAACCATATTCGCGTATGTACACGACTATACAACAACAAATTGTTGTACAGATCTGAAATTACTGAAACATACTCTCGTGGAAATCACACCACATACTATGCACACTTCACTATCACACATTCATATCAGACTATCATTATCACCACATATCTATTAGTGCTAGCTATTTTTACATTTGCAACAATCAAATTAATCAAGCATATATATCATCACACTTTAGATCTATCATATATGAGTCTTCTCTTTGCAACCTGGTGCACACTTGTTCTAGATAAGATCACACATGAATAAATCATCACTTGCACACTTAAAAATTTGAACAAAATTATCGATCAAACGAGAACTATTACCTCAAAATGAGAACACTAACCAAAAAACCCCCCAAAAAATGAAAAAAAAAATTGAAAACAAAAAGTGTTGATGCTGGAATAACGTTTTTTTTCTTTCTTTCAAGATAAATTTCAACATTTTTAAAAAATGGAAGGAAAAGCCAAATTTTTTTGTACAAAAAACAAATTGAAAAAGAAAAGTATTGATGTTGGAATAATGTCTTTTTTTCGGGGCAAATTGTCAACATCTTTTAATAATGATGTTAAAGATAAAATATCACGACTTTGAAAAAACTTAAAATTCCAACGATAGGCATGAAATCAAATATAAAATATCAAGTCTATGAAAATTCTTAAAATTCCAACGATTTTTAGGCATGGTATTAAAGATAAAATATCATGTCTTTGGAAAGCCTTAAAATTCCAAGGATGGCATTAAAGAGAAAATATCACCTCTATGTAAAGCCTTAAAATTCCAGCAATTTTCAGCCATGGTGTTAATATTATTTTATAAAATTATTATCATTTGATTTATATTAATTTATTTTTATTTTAAGTTTATCATATTAATAAAAATTTATTAAATTTAATATTTTTTTATATAATGTATTGAAGTCACTCGATAGGAAACACTTTAGTTATGATGAATGAACAACTTCTCAACACAAATGAATTTATATTTGATTTTCGAGTTTTTGATACTCTCTATATTAAAACATTTGGTTTTCTGGAAATTTGTATCAATATTTAATTTTTATATTTTGAAATTTGCAAATTGTTTGTTAAAAACTATATTACATTCTTCAGAAATATATCTATTTTAATTTTAATTTTATATATAGTAATAATAATAATAATAATTTAATAATTTTTTTTGTAAGTCAATATTCTCTTCATATGGAGAAAAATATGTAAAACCAGTAGAGAAAAAATAAGGCGGTCTTACTGTTGAGTCCCAAATTTGCATCTTTTCCATACACTTTTCCATACCTTTTTCACTCACCTAAACCTCCCAAATTGTCAATATCATGTGCAAAAGGGTGTCTAACATGGTTTTTAATTATATTTTTGTGTTTTCTATTTGATCTAGATTTTGTTCATTCAGCTGCGGAATCTTGCCACTTTCCGCAGCTGCTGCAACTTTCCGCAGCTATTTTGTGGAATTCTATGCTACAGGTGTCTACAAGGGAAACGAGCCACATGGGCAGGCTAGGAGTGACGTGGACATGGTTCGTGTCCTATTGGTTCAAGCAAACTCGTCCAAAGAAGCCGCGGTCAAAGGCGTCCACATGGAAGTCAACCATGGAGTTTCATGTCGGCCGGACTCTGTTTTGTTGCTCCCAAGGAGGTTAAATCGACATCTCGTGGCGTAGCTCGAGTTGAATTCAAGCATCCACCTTCCGTAGATTCGCTTTCCAACACGGCCATACTTATATATCCGTGGGCGTAGTGGTCTACGTGCTCTCTGCCATCATGAACTTTAGGAGACAGTTACAGTTTATTGTTATATATAGAGCGTTTGCATACGCACATAAAGTTAGTTGATGGTTGATGTTAGTGAATGTACTCTGTTATCTTTTAGCCTGCTCTGTAGTGATTACGCTGCACTTTTGCCGTAACACTACCATTCTGTAATGAACTGCTTTTTAATATGAGAAGACTCTGTTTTTCAACTTAATTCGTGTTTGAGGATCGTTACCAAGGCTGTGTAGAGGGCCCCTGCTCAGCTAAGGTTTTGGGTATTAGTGTATATTTCTCATTTCATTTCTTTAAAAGTCATTGTATCATAATCCATCCATATGTTCATACTTTGCAGTTGTTTCATTTCTGTTTATACATTTCCATAATTTCCATTTCATTTCTGTCTTTCATGTTTTATGATTGTTAATCACTGATCACTTTTCTTGATTGCAGGTTTTAGATAGACAGCCCGGGCATTTTCATAGCATTTTGACTAATGGCATGAAACTAACATTGTTCTGCTGCTAGGTTGCTTTTCATAGCTTTTGTTTAACTTCAGTCTTGCTTTGTACATTTCAGTTTTGCTTATCTGCTTTAGTAGTTAAATTTAGATATATTAAGCTGCTCATAGCATCTTCAGTTGCCTCCGAAAGCCACAGCTGGACTGATGGTGAGGGACTGCATTATCAAATGTGTAGTTTAGTATTAGTTTCTTTTCTGCAAATTTAGATATATTAAGCTGCTCATAGCATCTTCAGTTGCCTCCGAAAGCCACAGCTGGACTGATGGTGAGGGATTGTATTATGAAATGTGTAGTTTAGTATTAGTTTCTTTTCCGCAAATTTAGATATATTAAATCATGCATGACATCTTCAGTTGCCTCCGAAAGCCACAGCTGGACTGATGGTGAGGGATTGAATCATGAGTGTATGGTTTAGTATTAGTTTACTTTTTGCAAATTAAATATCAGTTACACAAGTTGTTTATGATTACTTCCGAAAATCATAGCTGGACTAATGATGAAGGGTCAGAAGATAAATTGATGTAATCTGATTTAGATTTATTTTGTTGCAATTTTTGAATTTCCTTAAGCATAGTTTCTTTTATGTTTAGTTGGCAGCAAGAATAGTTTGGTTTTCATGCTCACTAGTTTACTGTTTTGATTTATTAGATTAGCAGCACCTTTTCATTTTCAGCAGCACATTTTCATTTTCTTTCAAGTCTTGTCATTGTAAATTTCAAATTGCTTTTTAAAGTTTCAAGTTGGTAAATCATTATAGGGGATATCACTTCCTTGAACAAATATAACCAAACTTGTTTTCATTTTAGAATTTCCATTTCACCTTAGAAAAACCAAAACGACAAAAAGTTAAGAAATAGGTTATCTTGCACATATAGTGCGCCGCACTTCATCAGCTTACGATTCCCGGATTGACAAATTAAATGCAGCAATTTAGGACACACTAAATTGACCAAACATTTTGGCGCCGTTGCCGGGGAAGTGTAACTAGGTAGCCAATTTCTTATAAAAAAAAACATAAAATCATAAAAGAAGGGAAAACTTGATAACATCTTGAAGTATGCTCTCCTCTTGCACCTAGTGTGATCTGGAGGATCAGAAAAGAGAGTTATTGGTTTAGTAATTTCTTAAGTATGCTCTCTTCTTGCACCTAGTGTGATCTGGAAGATCAGAAAGAGAATTATTAGCCCAACTTTTTAAAAATAAAAAAAAATGACATGCATAGAGCAAGAGATTCTAGGGGAAGGTTTATAGCTAAAGCCAAGAGTTCGATTTTCATAACTCCATCTTCTTCAAGGCATAGACCAGATTCACCACCATCTACCCCTAGCCTTAATATTTTTGGAAGTCAAGGAACAACTGAATTAGAGGATTCTCCTATACCACCTACTAAAACCCACTTAGAAAACAAAGAGACTTTCTCTCATCCTTCCTTGGTAGAAGAACTAGAGGACTATAAGGACTCTAAAGAAACTATCATGGCAGAGAAAGTAATAAATAGAGGTGGAGGTAGAAGAGGAGGAGATAATGGAGATAACAATGGTGAAGGAAATAATGGTAGAAATAGGGATTTGTTGGGATTCCCTATAGTCGATGAGGAAACTCATGCAACAATGAAAAATATCTCACCATCTGTTCTCCCTAACTTTTATGGATTGCGAAGTGAGGATCCTGAAACATTTCTGTTTGAGTTTGAAGTTGTGTGCCGAACTTATGACTATATGGAAGATTCTCAAAAACTCAAACTGTTTCCTTCACCATTGAAGGGATCTGCTTTGAAATGGTTCATGGGATTAGCCACTCAATCTATCAGGACTTGGAATGAAATGAAACAAACATTTTTGGACAGATACTTGGACTATTGTATGCCCACCAATCACAAGGATGAGGTATTCAAAATGATGCAAAAAGAAGATGAAAATTTGGAAGACTTAATTGAAAGATTTCAATACAACTTGAAAAGAGCAAAGATGAGAAACTTAGATAATGAAACCCTGAAAGCCCTCCTATTAAAAGCCATTAGAGATGAATGGATAGACATTTTAAACATGATGGGGAAAGGAGACATTTCTCAACTTCCATTTCATGATATAACAGAACTATGTATCCATCTCTCAAGGGGAAAATCTAAAACTGGAAAAGGGCCTAGGGATTCTTCTCTTATTAAGGCTAACAAATCTGCAACTGGATCAGTAAGTAGGGCAGAGATTGGTAATATGCTTGATGAGTTTAAAACTGATATCTTAGGGGGTCTTAGTGAACAACTAGACACCCTTAAAATCCAAAACAAGCAGAAAGCAGAAACAGATGCTTTAGCCATCTTTTGTCCGAAATGTAGAAAGAAACATGCTTTAAGGGAATGTCCCTTGGATGCAAAAGTTGTAGAAAAATGTATGATTTGCTCAGAAAATCATGAGATCAAGGATTGTCCTTCAATCCCTGGACTCAAAGCTGTTTTTCAAGAAGATCCAAATTCAGTAGAATCTCTCTGTTTTGTTGCAAGGAGACCTTGGCAGGGACAACAATCTCAAGGGTTTAATAACCCTATGAATCTTCAAACCCCACCAAATTGGAATCCTTGGCAACAACCTTGGCCCCAACATCAGAATTCATATCAGCCATGGGTACAAGGGATGCAAAATCCTTATGGGAGATTTCC
Source organism: Pinus albicaulis (assembly GCA_034641835.2). Taxonomy (NCBI): domain Eukaryota; kingdom Viridiplantae; phylum Streptophyta; class Pinopsida; order Pinales; family Pinaceae; genus Pinus; species Pinus albicaulis. The sequence continues at coordinate 1,245,162,066 of CM076581.1, read as the reverse complement.
TCAATTTTATCAATATCCTCCATCTTTTCAAAATCAACAAGCTCCACAATTTCCAAGCCCAAATCCACAACTTTCATTGCCATTTCCACAACAACAACCTTCTCAACAAAATACAAATCCTCAACTCATGCTCCCATACCAACAAAAGACAAATCAACTTCCAGCTCAACCATTGCCAAATCCTAACAATAAGAATCCTCAGAATACTTACATGGTAGAAGGACAACAATTTCCTACCTATATGATTGTTCCTCTCAACGATGTACAACTCAGATCTGGTAGAGTTTTAGAAAAACCTTCTATATATATTCAAGAGCAAGATACCTCTGAGGAGGATTCTCTTCAAGTCAATAAGGGTTCCGAGGAAGAATCTCTTCAAAATTCAAACATTCAAAAAGAAAAAGAAAAGTTAACATCCACAACTCCTATAGTTGAGCAACCCGCATCTTCATCTACACCTCCTTTTCCTGAAAGACTACAAATTGACAAGGGGGTGGAAAAACAAATCTTGTTGCCTAACTATGACTTTCTAGATGAATTGAAGAATGTTTGTATCAAGATTCCATTGCTACAAGCCATTCGAGAAATTCCTATTCTAGCAAAAAACCATAAAGGAGTTGAGTTTCAAAAGACCAGGAAGGAAGCTAAAGGACACAAGAAGAATCCACCTGGTAGGAAAGATTGCAGACATTATGATGGGAAAATTACCATGCAGAAGTATGTAGATCCAGGAAGTCCAATTGTCAAGACACATATAAATGGGATAGAAATTCCAAACACATTGATTGACTTAGGGGCTGCTATCAACATTATGAGTAGACAGACTATGAAACAGTTAAAACTTCCTAACCTTCTTTTTACACCTACTTTACTGCAACTTGCAGATCGATCGGTTATTAAACCAGATGGTGTATTAGAAGATATTTCAGTCTCCTTAGATTCTTGGGAATATCCAATAGACTTTATGATTTTGACTCCCAAAAGTAATCTAGGAGGACATCCAATTATTTTAGGAAGACCTTGGCTGGCCACAGCTGATGCTTTTATTAGTTGTAGATCTGGAGACATGTACATTTCTAATGGTAATTCGACAAAGAAATTCAATTTGTATCCTCCAGCAAGAGAAATCACAGAAATAGGAGATAATGAATGGGTCGATGATGAGAACACTATACAACCTGTCTTTACCATTTCTGAAATTAGTGAGGATAGTCAAATTCTGAACACATTAGAAAATTTTGAGATAACTTCAGAATATGACCCCACACAATTTCAGTTGGAATCTGACATAGAATATTTATCATCAAGACAAATGTCTCTTTACTCTATGGAAGAATTTGGTAATTCTACTATTGAGATTTTTCCAGAAAAGACATTGAATATCAATAAACATCTGGAGAAGTCACAACAAGAAGAACTAACCAGAATCTTGCAAAAACATTCTACTGCATTTGCATGGGAGTATACTGACATGAAGGGTATTGATCCTAAGACTTGCATCCATCATATCTAGATTGAGGAAAACAGTAGACCAATCAGACAACCTCAAAGAAGGATGAATCCAAATCTTAGGGAGATAGTGAAAGAAGAGCTCCAAAAACTTCTCAATGTAAACTTCATTTATCCAATTTCAGATAGCCGATGGGTTTCTCCTTTGGTTATAGTACCTAAAAAGAATGGTAAATGGAGGGTATGCATTGATTACAGGGAATTGAACAAAGCAACTTTGAAGGATCACTTTCCTTTGCCTTTTATTGATCAGGTATTAGATACATTAGCAGGTAAAAAGTACTTTTTATTTTTGGATGGTTTTAGTGGCTATAATCAAATACAGGTAGCACCTGAAGATCAAGATAAGACCACATTTACTTGTCCATGGGGAACTTTTGCCTACCGAGTGCTTCCTTTTGGGTTATGTAATGCACCAGCAACATTCCAAAGAGCAGTACTAGGAATTTTTTCTGATCTAATCCATGATTGTGTAGAGGCTTATATGGATGATTTTACAGTTTATGGTAATTCATTTGAAGAGGCATTAGAAAATTTGGAAAAAGTTCTCATAAGATGTAAAGAAACAAACCTTTCATTAAGCCATGAAAAATGCTTTATGATGTTTACTGAAGGGATTGTTTTAGAACATCATATTTCAGGAGATGGGATTAAGGTTGATAGATCAAAAGTTGAAGTCATCTCCAAGTTGCCTATTCCAAATTGTCAAAGAGATGTTAGAAGTTTTCTAGGATTTACTGGTTACTATAGAAGATTTATAGAAAACTTCACTAAATAGCATCTCCACTCTTCAAGTTGCTTACAAAAGACTGTGAATTTAAATGGGATCCTGATTGTCAATCAGCTTTTGAAACTTTGAAAACAAGAATATCTGAAGCACCTATCTTGAGAGGACCAAATTGGAAACTTCCTTTCCATATTTCTACATATGCTTCAGATACAGCTCTTGGAGCTGTGTTGGGTCAAAAAGATTTAATTCCTTATGCCATTTATTACACCAGTAAAAATTTGACTCCTACAGAGTTGAACTATACTGTGACTGAAAAAGAGTTTTTAGCTGTTGTTCATGCAATTAATAAGTTTAGACATTACATAACAGGCTATGAAACTTTTATTCATACTGACCATTCTACAATTAGATATTTAATGAACAAACTTGTTACTAATGGCAGAGTGATAAGATGGATTTTACTTTTGCAAGAATTCAATATTACTGTGTTGGATAGACCAGGAAAACAGAATACAGTAGTTGATTTCTTGTCTAGGATTCAGAATACTAAAGAAGATTCTCCTGTAGAAGATAAGTTTCCTGATGAATATTTGTTTGCAGTAACTATTAAGACCCCTTGGTATGCATATATTGCTAACTATTTGGTTACAGGGAAACTACCTTCACATTTATTTCCAAGAGAAAAACGAAAGATTATTCAGGAGAGTTCAAAATATTCATGGATTTCTAACGAACTGTTTAAAACAGGGCCAGATCTTGTGATCAGAAGATGTGTCAGGGAAGATGAAATGCCTGATATTCTTAAGGCATGTCATGATGAACCATGCGGCGGACACTTTGCAGACAAAAGGACGGCCTATAAAATCCTCTCTTTAGGATATTATTGGCCTTCCCTCTTCAAAGATGAAAAACAATATGTCAAAAGGTGTGATAGTTGCCAAAGAGTAGGGAAACCTACCCTTTCAAATGAAATGCCATTGCAAACACAGGTACTCATTGAACCCTTTGAAAAATGGGCTTTAGATTTCATTGGACCTATTAATCCACCATATAAGCAAAAGAAGTATATATTGGTTTGCACTGATTATGTTACTAAATGGGTAGAAGCTAAAGCATTAGTATCTGCTACTGAAAATTCAGTTGTTCATTTTCTTTATGAGGATATTTTTACTCGCTTTGGTGTTCCAAGAGAAATTGTAACAGATCAGGGGAGCCAATTCACATCAAATTTTGTGGAGAAGTTGATGGAAGAATACAAAATCAAGCACAGAAAATCTACTCCTTACCATCCACAAGCAAATGGTCAAGTGGAGTCCACAAACAAAGTTCTTGAAAGTATCATCACCAAAACTGTTCATCTACATAGAAGAGATTGGGCAGAAAGGCTTCCAGAAGCCTTGTGGGCCTACATAACTACATGGAGGAATACAACAGGACATTCTCCCTATGAACTTGTTTATGGGAAAGAAGTCTTGCTCCCCATTGAATTCCAAGTCAAGACCTTCAAGATAGTAGTTCAGTTGGGGATGGACTTATCAGAAGCCCAAAAGCATAGAATGGAGCAGTTGAATGAGCTAGATGAGATCAGACAAGAAGCAATTCTAAGAACTGATCTAGTTCAATATCAAAGAACTAAATGGCATGACAAATATATCAAAGAGAAGAAGTTTTAAGAAGGAGATTGGGCATTGTTATTTGATTCCAAGTTTAAAGATTTTCAAGGGAAATTTCAGACTCATTGGCTTGGGCCATATGAGATTGACAAGATCTTTAGCAATGGAGCTGTAAGAATCAAGACCATTGATGAGCTTCAAACTCCTCTTATTGTGAATGGCCATAGATTGAAAGTTTATCATAAGCCACTCTCTAAAGAGGATTTTGTCAAGATGTTTCAAGAAAGTTCTGCAATCAGGCTGGTACAGAAGAATTCTTCTTCTCCACCAGCCTAGCTTTTGTTTTTCACTTTAAAAAAAAATAAATAAATAAAAAAAATGGTATAAGCCTGAAAACCAATCATTGATTGGCAGTGTTATGCAGAAAATATAGGGTGAAAATCAGGGACACCTGACACTCTCTATTTTCCAAAAAAAAAAAAATCTCTCTTTCATTTCATTTCATTTCACCACCCACTCCATTTCATTCCACTTCATTTCATTCCACTTCATTTCATTTCATTTCATTTCATTTCACTTCATTCCACTTCATTTCATCCATTCCATCAATAAAAATCTTTTTTATGACCATTTCCATCTGGTCATTTTTCATTTGTTCATTTCTATTCAACCAAGTAATAGTTGTGTCAGTTTCCGCAGCTGACATCTGTTTCCGCAGCTGACTCCAGTTTCCGCAGCCAGAAGCAGATTCCGCAGCTACTATGTTTTCAAAGAGAATGTACAGTCAGTTGTTATTTTCATAATTATGAAATAAAATGCAGGAGAGAGGATCAATGGAACATTCAAGACACCAATGGAGATCAATCAGTTGAAGACCAAGGGCAAAAGCAAGGATTCCAAAGGTATGAATAAAGTTTATTTCAAATAGTATTGAAAAACACATTTTTATATAGTTTTAAACCATGAGCTCTACCCATTACGCGCAATGATTATATTGACAGTTCCGTAACCTTTCACGATCTCCATGTTATCCTTTCGCATTCATTCATAAACGGTTTCATCATTGAAATTCCGATTCTCACTCATGTTCCAATATCCCACCGGAGATAATGAGACGTATTTGAGTTGACAAAGGACTCTTACAAGCCGCATAACTTCATAACCGTTGATTGAAACGTGTTTATATTTATTACACAGCCACCAAAATTCAAAACGCGGCCGAATGTATTATATTTTGTTAACCTCTTTGTCGTGTCTCTGTCGTGTTTACAAAACCCCACTCTACTCATTCTCACTCCCTGTTTCACTCCATTTCGTTCCTTTTGCTCATTCTCACTCCCGTATATCTACCCACAGTCTTACTCCATTCCGTTTATAGTGCTCATTCCCATTTTATGATACATTCCCACAATCATTGTGCTCGATCCTGTGTATTCCATCGTTCCATTTCCACTTAAACCCTCACGAAATCAAATTTGTGAAGCACAGAGAAGTGAAATGGGAAAATTATTAAGGGCAGAGCCGGAAGGACCAAAGTTTATAGAGGGATATCCGCAAGCAAAAGAGATGTTGAAGAAAGAAAAATGGCTGCGTTTTATTCAGAAATTCAGAGGTTACCACAGAGAAGTTACGAAAGCATTTGCAAGGTCGTTTGATGGCTCAGAAGCAAAAATTGGAGACCTCAAGTTTTCGGTCAATGAAGCATCAATAGCAACAGCCACAGAACTTCTTCAGGAGGGAGAACGTTGGTTCAAAAATAAAAGCATCAGTGATGAGGCATGGAGAACAATTCTACGAAATCAAGGTATGGACATCACTGTTTTTAAAAGAGGAATCCCTGTGCATGCAATAAAAGAAGAATGGGCCACTTTACTACTAATTGTTCAGAAATTTATTACATGTGAAGGCCGTTTTGGGTCTATGTACATGTACCATACCAGGCTATTGATGATTTTTCTAGAAAACCAAACTCTCAATCTCCCTTATTTTCTATTCAATAGCTTGAAGAAAATGGTTGTGACTGTTCAAAAACACTTAGGAGATGTAGAGCCTCATCTTTATCACCACGGCCTTATAAAAATTCTGATCGAAAAGGAGCTAAAGGAAAGAAAAGATACATGGGAACAATTCCTAGTTAGAAACTTCTTTGAAGAACCTCAGGAAATTCCTGAAGGTAGTTCAATTAGAAGGAGTAGAAGAAAAAGAATGAATGTTGAAACCCAAATTACTCCTACTCAGGAAATTCCCGCAGCTAGCACATCAAAAAGAAGTAGGAGGAAAAGAACAATTGAGGAAATCCAAAACACTCCTACTATTACTATGGAAAGAACTGATAGGGAAAAGAGATTGGTAAAAAGGAAGAAGAAGGAAATCAAGGCTAAGAAGCCAATAATACCAAAAGGGAAAGAAATTATTGAGGTTGTCCATAAAACTTCTTCTTCCGAAGAAGAAGATCATCAAATACTATCTGAAAGATTAGTTTATCTTCAAAAACAGTCATCTATATCCAAGAAGGCAGAGACAGGAAAACAAGAACAAAAGGGTAGTGTACCACAACATGTGAGGAGAAGCAGCAGGCTTAAGGGAAAATTGAGAAAAACACAAATTAAGGGTCCTCATTTCATTGATTTGGGTGAGGAGACATCTGAACAGTCTCCAACTGACCATAGTCCATTTCAGTCAGTTAGTGAACCCGATTCCTTTCATTCCCAATCAGACAATGAGCATACTCCATCTTATTCTCAGCAAAACATTGATGTAAGCCCTCCTCGGCCAGATTTTGAACATAATTCTCCTTTACAACATTTTGGGGACAGCCCAATGAAAATGACACCGGAAGTAGACCCCAAGAAGCAGGAGGTATATGACTATATAGAATCCTTGGAAAAGGCAGCCACAGGTTCAAGTACCTCTTCCATTCAGCCTCATACATTGCAGGATGATTTAGTTCAGTCATTAAAACAGGAAATTTTTGAGCTGGAGCTTTTAAATCGGCACATCAAAAATGAAAATGAAACATTGAAAGAACAAGGAAAACTGGACAAGATAATCCATGATAATACTATGTTACATTTGGGAATTTGGCAAAAGAAGAATAAGAAATTGAAAAGGAAATGCCAGAGATTGAGCAGAGCACTTGTGAATATCAAATTTAGGTGCTTAATGAAGAAACCCAGAATGATGGCAGTACCAAAGAAGAAGAGAAGGGGATTGGATGTGCTGGCTGAAGTATCAAGGCACATGACCTGAACAAAGAGTATCAAAATTTTGGTTGCATGAGGACATGCAACACCTTCACAGTGGGGGTATGTTGAGTCCCAAATTTGCATCTTTTCCATACACTTTTCCATACCTTTTTCACTCACCTAAACCTCCCAAATTGTCAATATCATGTGCAAAAGAGCATCTAACATGGTTTTTAATTATATTTTTTGTGTTTGCTATTTGATCTAGATTTTGTTCATTCAGCTGCGGAATCTTGCCACTTTCCGCAGCTGCTGCAACTTTCCGCAGCTATTTTGTGGAATTCTATGCTACAGGTGTCTACAAGGGAAACGAGCCACATGGGCAGGTCAGGAATGACGTGGACATGGTTCGTGTCCTATTGGTTCAAGCAAACTCGTCCAAAGAAGCCGTGGTCAAAGGCGTCCACATGGAAGTCAACCATGGAGTTTCATGTCGGCCGGACTCTGTTTCGTGGCATATAAAGATCCATACGGCCGTTTCTAAGCCTGCGGAGGTTAAATCGACATCTGTGCAGAGCTCTGGATTCGAATTCAAGCATCCACCTTCCGTAGATTCACTTTCCAACACGGCCATACTCCTATATCCGTGGACGTAGTGGTCTACGTGCTCTCTGCCATCATGAACTTTAGGAGACAGTTACAGTTTGTTGTTATATATAGAGCGTTTGCATACGCACATAAAGTTAGTTGATAGTTGATAGTTGATAGTTGATGTTAGTGAATGTACTCTGTTATCTTTTAGTCTGCTCTGTAGTGATTACGCTGCACTTGTGCCGTAACACTACCATTCTGTAATGAACTGCTTTTTAATATGAGAAGACTCTGTTTTTCAACTTAATTCGTGTTTGAGGACCGTTACCAAGGCTGTGTAGAGGGCCCCTGCTCAGCTAAGGTTTTTTGTATTAGTGTATATTTCTCATTTTGTTTCTTTAGAAATCATTGTATCATAATCCATTCATATGTTCATACTTTGCAGTTGTTTCATTTCTGTTTATAAACTTCTATAATTTCCATTTCATTTCTGTTTTTCATGTTTTATGATTGTTAACCACTGATCAGTGTTTATGTTTTTCAGGTTTTAGATAGGCAGCCCGGGCATTTTCATAGCTTTTTGACTAATGACATGGAACTAACATTGTTCTGCTGCTAATTTGCTTTTCATAGCTTTTTTTTAATTTCAGTATTGCTTTGTTCATTTCAGTTTTGTTTATTTGCTTCAGTAGTTAAAATTTAGATATACTAATCTGCTCATAGCATCTTTAGTTGCCTCCGAAAGCCACAGCTGGACTGATGGTGAGGGATTGCATTATGAAATGTGTAGTTTAGTATTAGTTTCTTTTCTGCAAATTTAGATATATTAAGCTGCTCATAGCATCTTCAGTTGCCTCCGAAAGCCACAGCTGGACTGATGGTGAGGGACTGCATTATGAAATGTGTAGTTTAGTATTAGTTTCTTTTTTGCAAATTTAGATATATTAAATCATGTATGACATCTTCAGTTGCCTCCGAAAGCCACAGCTGGACTGATGGTGAGGGATTGAATCATGAGTGTATGGTTTAGTATTAGTTTACTTTTTGCAAATTAAATATTAGTTACACAAGTTGTTTATGATTACTTCCGAAAATCATAGCTGGTCTAATGATGAAGGGTCAGAAAATGAATTGATGTAATCTGATTTAGATTTATTTTGTTGCAATTTTGAATTTCCTTAAGCATAGTTTCTTTTGTGTTTAGTTGGCAGCAAGAATAGTTTGGTTTTCATGTTCACTAGTTTAATGTTTTGATTCATTAGATTAGCAGCACCTTTTCATTTCAGCAGTACACTTTTACTTTCTTTCAAGTCTTGTCATTGTAATTTTCAATTTGCTTTTAAAGTTTCAGGTTGGTAAATCATTATAGAGGGGATATCACTTCCTTGAACAAATATAACCAAACTTGTTTTCATTTTAGAATTTCCATTTCACCTTAGAAAAACCAAAAACGACAACAAGTTAAGAAATAGGTTATCTTGCACATATAGTGCGCCGCACTTCATCAGCTTACGATTCCCGGATTGACAAATTAAATGCAGCAATTTAGGACACACTAAATTGACCAAACACTTACCCCAACCGGGTTCGTTTACTAATGTTTGCAACAAGTGACAAAAATACAAAAATGAGCCTAAGGACAGTGTCCACAAACAGAGGGATAGAGGCACCAAAAGACAAAAAATACATAACAAACACCTAAGAGCATACTAGTGTTGGAAATATTGTCATTGATGGCAATGGAGGCAGCAATGACAGAGACAGACAATGGAGGCAACAAAGAAGCAAACGAAGGAAGCAAAGGAAGATAGGTAGAGGCAGAGGCAACGAATATAGAGGCAGAACCGTTATCAGAGGCAGAGCCATTATCACAGTAGGTTATCAAAGGCAGAGGCAGAGCCGTTATCACAAGCAGAGGCAGAGCAGAAAATTCCAAGAATCGCTACCCCGGCTGGAGGATACATAAACCCAATTTCGGGAATCGCTTAACCCAAGCAGCAAGTATATATATATATACAAGCCTTATTCTGAGAATCATTACCCAGCCAGGTGTCACATATAACCTAAACAATATTTCGGGAATCTTAACCCCAAGCAGCAAATTATAGAAATAAATCTCATTCCGGGAATCGTTACCCACGCTGGATTATATATGCAGCGTATTTACATATATTGCACAAGATTAAACGACTAAAGGTCCAAATCATATATATTAATTTATATAAGTGGAGCGCTTAATGATCAAAAGAAACGAAGTACCATAAGGTGGGACCCTTTCCCAATCGCATCGGAGAAAAACTGGCAGTGGATCACTTGCAACTAAAAGTTGCGATTGCGATTAATCACAATCGGAGTTAATACAGGGCGTCGGCACATGCAAATAGAATTTACGATTGCGATTAATCACATCACATCAGGTCAATCACATTGGAGTTAAAGTGGAGCATCGGCACATCACAACAGAAATTTGCGATTGCGATTAAGATCCGGACCCGACGGGCATATAAACTATGACTCATATATGTTTTGAGTTCCGGTGAACAGTGGTCAATCGCATCAGAGTTAAAGTGGAGCATCGGAACATCACAACAGAAAGTTGCGATTGCGATTAAGATCCGGACATGACGGGCGTATAAACTATGACTCATATATGTTTTGAGTTCCGGTGAACAGTGGTCAATCGCATCAGAGTTAAAGAGGAGTAGTGGATCACATGCAACTAAAAGTTGCGATTGCGATTGAAGACCGGACCCGATGGGTTTATAAACCACGACTGATATATGTTTGAAGTTTCTTCATAACAGTGAATAATCGGAATCAGAGCATCGGAGCATTGAGACATCGGTACATTCACATGGAAATTGCGATTGTGATTAATCGCAATCGGAAGAGGTCGAGGAGTGATACATTGCATCGGAAAGATCGGCGAGTGGGCCCATCAGGGCATTTTATGTATTAAAATTATCTTTCAACAGTACATCGCCAGAAGTCACATATGTTATACAAAACGACAGTCTATTTGTTAAAACTTTGTATAAGTGTGCCGAGAGTTGAAATTATGATATAATTATATATATAAAAGGTGTTGTTATATATATATATATAAAACGTTGTTGCGATTGTATAGAAATGTGCCGCGTGGTCTGTGGACCCACGGGCCTCGGCTTAAGGTGGAGGGCGATTACTAATATAATACGAATGCGATGTGTGCAATCGCATCGGGCCATAAAACAAAGGTCATGGTGTATGTATGTTCCGCTTGCGGAACTCACCACATCAACAAGACACTTGCTGTGTAAAGGGTTAAAATTTGCCCAGATTTAATGTCAGCAGTTACATAAATACAGGGGTTACGCAGCAGCCATAAACAGAAAGGCATACAGAGGAAAGAAAGGGACAAACACAGTCAAAGAAAAGACAAATGCACAGCTAGCCAAGAGGCTGAATGAGTGAGCTGGAATTTTCATTGTAATTGAATGTAAATGTTTTTTAATTGATTTATATTGTTGTGATGCATTGGCAAGTCTCCGGAAGAGAACAAATATCCCAATTTAATGTTAAATTGATACCTACAGTTATATTTATTGAATAAGCAGATAAAAGGAATGAGAAGAAAAAAGCCAAAGAGTCATGACTGTTCACTCCAAATTATTTGTGAAATACAAACAGTCATGTGAGGAACTCTATAAATAATATCAACTGGATATGCATTAAAAAAAAATAAAGAAAGAAAGAGAGAGAGTAAATATAGAGAAGGCAGAGTATAGAAGAGTAAGGCAGGGAAGATTAAGAAAAGAAAAGTAGGAAGAAAAGCTACAGAACAGAGTTGATATCTGAGGTAAATCAACAAACATTCAGTTTGATAAAATTGAGGAAGTTGGAGCTTCCCTATCAAGTAGCAGCTTGATAGCTGTCAGTTGTAGCTGACTGAGGTTGGAGCCTCCTGTAGGTTGGTGCCTACAGAAAATTGAAGGGAGTTGGTGCTTCCTTGCAAGTTGTAGCTTGTAGAATTGAGGTTAGAGCCTCCTGTAGATTGGTGCTTGCAGAAAAACAATGGTGAGAGGGAGTTGGAGCTTGCCTTTGCATCACAACAATAATAAGATGTGGTTTTCTCCCTTTATGGGTTTCCACTTATATCTGGTGTCTCTATGCATGATATTTATGTGTTGATCTGATTTATATCTTACGCAATACTGCTTGTCTCATATTAAGTCTCTTTTGTTATATTATATTAATAACTAGCTGCTCATACTCTGAGATTACTCACATATTAAGTTGGACATGAAATAAAGGTGTAAATAATTTTTAATAAAAAGTTTTAAAAGACGATTAATGTGTTAAACTGATTCACCCCCCCCCCCCCCTCTCATTTTAACTAAGGGTTCAACAATTGGTATCAAAGCGGGTTCCTTTGTACCAGTTTAACAACTGAAAGGAGATTCTAGGTTCTCAGGATGAATAGTAAAGAAGGATGCTCAACCAATAAAGCCCCTTTCTTTACGGGTGCAAATTATGCCTTCTGGAAAATCAGAATGAGGACATACATAATGTATCTAGGAATAGAAATTTGGGATGCTGTGGAATTAGGATATGCCTCGAAGGAAACTGCCTCAGAGAAAGAAGCCAAACAGGACTTTGTAGCTAACACAAAAGCCATGAATTTCATATTAAATGGATTGTGTGAAGCAGAGTTTATCAAAGTAATGCACAAAAACACTCCCAAATAAATGTGGGATACTCTGGAGAATATCCATGAGGGAGACAAGAAGGTAAAGACTGCTAAACTTCAAGTCTATAGAGCCCAGTTTGAGAACTTAACAATGAATGATGATGAAGATATAGCTAACTTCTTTCTAAGGGTTGCAGAAATAGTAAATAACATGAAGGCTCTAGGAGAAAACATAAAAGAAGTTGTAATTGTACAAAAGATTCTAAGATCTCTTCCAGCCAGGTTTAATCCCAAGGTGTCTGCTATAGAAGAAATAGCTAATTGGGATACCTTGACCATGAACCAGCTACTTGGAAATCTAACAGCATATGAAATGAGGCTCCCACAGAAGAAGCCAAGTTCGAGGGAGGCTGCCTTTAAAACAGAAAAGAAGAAAGAAGAAGAGGAAGATATATGCTCTTGTTCGGATGAAGAAGAAGCAAAATTTGTCAAGAAACTGGATAGAGGTTCAGGTAAATACAAATGTAAACTTCCTTTCAAATGGTTTAACTGTGGAATATTTGGACCCTATGCTGCTAAGTGTCCTCACAAGAAAGTAAGGAATCAGGTTCAAGAGTCAAAGAAAAATAAATCAAAGAACTGGCAGAAAGGAAAGAAGTTCAACAGAAAATCCTTCTATGCCCAACAAGATAGCAGTACATCTGAAGACCCAGATGAACTCTCAAGTGAATATGGAACCTCTAAATTTCTATTGATGGATATAGAAGAACTTGAAGGTCTCCTGCTAGAAGATGAAGAATAAGAAGGTGAAGTCGACCTTGAGGGGGAGCTAAGAAGTGCTCTAGAAGAGATTGATAGACTCAAGCTGAAATGCAGAAAACAAAAGGACATTCTCCTCAAGTTTGTACGAGAAGAACAGAATTCAGAAGTCCTCATGCAGCTGAAGGTAGAACTTGAAGAAGCCAAGAAGATAGAAGACATGTTACTTCAGCAAATCAAGGATAAAACCCGAGAACAAGAGAAGTTGGAAGAAGAAGTAGTATGTCTCAGGAAGAAACTAGAAAATGCTCAAAGGAAGGTAGTTATAAGCTCTTCTCAAACAACAAGCTCTAGTAAGTTGAATGAAATTCTGGTTGCTCAAAGATCCCCTATGATAAAAACTGGAATAGGCTATGAAGGAGAATCAAGTAAAAGCAAAGAAAAAGAAAACAAAGGGATTATTTTTGTAAAAGAAAAGAAGAATGATGAAGCAGCTCAAACAATTCCTACAAAATAAGAAAAACTGTAATGAGGAAGACAGAGATCATAAGAAACCTCTAATAACAAAGAAGGCAATAAATACTAAGACAACAGAGAAAGGGACATATGTCTCTGAATATGTCAAATTCGGAAGCCATCAAAGGAGATTCTTCCCTCCTATGAAGAATGCCACCTGTTATGTCTGCCACAAGCTGGGACACATTGCTGCATATTTCCATGCAAGGAGGAGTAATTCAAACCAGCAAAAGATGCAAACATTGAAGAGACTGCCTCAAGCAAACAAATGGAAGAGACAACCTTACATCAAGTATGCAAATAGTTTCTATGGTTACTGTTTTTATTGTAAGGAATTTGGTCATAAAATCATTGAGTGTAGAAAGTATGGACAAAGATTGATGTTTAACACCTCAAGGAAGTTTATGAATCAAAGAAATTCTGTTCATACTCATAATTCTACAAAAATTATGATGAAATGTTGTGTATGCAATCAAGTTGGACATATACCTTCCAAATGTCCTCTAAGAAGATGTAATTCATCACCTCACAAAAGATACCAAACAAAAGGGTGCCTCTAGTGGATAAAGAAGGTGAATAAATGTGACTTGGCTCTAACTGCTCAAGATTTAAAAAGTCAATGGTATTTGGACAGTGGCTGCTCTAAACACATGACAGGAGACAAAAGAAAGTTTATAAATCTTGATGAAAATAAATCTGGAAATGTTACTTTTGGCAATGATAAATAAGGTAAGATCAAGGGAAAAGGCTCAGTCAGCATAGACAATGGCAGAGGAAAGGCCCAAGATGTAATATTTGTAGATGGGCTGAAAGCAAATCTACTAAGTGTCAGTTAGATGTGTGACAAAGGCTGTGAAGTTCTTTTTAGAGCACAAGATTGTGAAGTCAGATCAAGCACCACAGGTAAGACTCTGCTCAAAGGAGTTCGAACAGAGAGTAATCTTTACATTGTGAAAGAGGAAGATGAAGCATGTCATCTTAACAAACTAGAAGAGTCATGGTTATGGCATAAAAGGTTGGGACATCTCAGCTTCGATCACATAATCAGACTAAGCAAGAAGAAAGTTGTCAGAGACATGCCAGAAATAAAGAGGCCTTCTAATACCATATGCAAATCATGCCAATTAGGCAAACAGACTCGCACATCCTTCAAGGCCAAAGATGAGTTATCAACAAGAAAACCTCTACAACTTGTGCACATGGACCTGTGCGGACCTGCAAGAACTAAAACTCCAAGTGGAGAATCCTACTTCATGCTGATAATAGATGACTTCTCCAGAATGACATGGGTTGCATTTCTCAAGAATAAATCAGAAGCTCTGGAAAAATTTAAGATCTTCAAAGCATTAGCAGAAAATCAAACAGGATGCAAGCTGAAATGCATCAGATCAGACAGAGGAGGTGAATTCACATATTATGACTTTGCTGACCTATGAAATGAACATGGGATAAAGCAACAATTTACTATTGCAGGAACACCTCAGCAAAATGGAGTAGCAGAGAGACAAAACAGGTCTATACAGCAAATAGCCAGAGCCATGATGCATGAAAGTAATATTGCTCAAACCTTCTGGGCAGAAGCAGTACACACAGCAGTGCATATCCTTAATAAAGCTCACTTAAGGCCAAGCAGTGACAAGACTCCCTATGAACTATGGCATGGGAAACCAGCTTCAATCAAACATTTTAGAATCTTTGGAAGTAAGTGTTACATAAAGAATAATGATGAAAATATTGGGAAATTTGATGCAAGAGTAGATGAAGGGATATTTCTAGGATATGCATCCAAAAGTAAAGGGTACAGGTGCTACAACAAGACTCTTCGAAAAATAGTAGAAAGCATTGATGTGAGATTTGATGAAGAACTTCCAAATGATACAAGAGATACAGACTGCTGCAATCCATCAGACAACCATGAAGAAGAAAACCAAGATGATGAGGAAACAAGCAAGACAACAGAAGATACATAGCTGAGTTCTAAAGCTCCCTCAATATATACTCAGAAGAACCATCCTGAAGATCAGATCATTGGAGACAAGAAAGTAGGGGTCCAAAGAAGAAGGAAACTAACAGAACAAACTGAAGAGGTATACATAGCCATGTTGTCACAAATAGAGCCAAAGAAATTTGAAGATGCCAGCAAAGACAAGTCTTGGGTAAATGCTATGAATGAAGAATTGGACCAAATTGAGAAAAACAATACCTGGGAATTAGTTCCTAGACCCATTGAGAAAAATGTCATAGGCTCAAAATGGGTATTCAAAAACAAAATGAATGAGCAAGGACAAGTAATCAGGAATAAAGCCAGACTGGTCTGCAAAGGATATTCATAAATCGAAGGACTTGATTACGATGAAACATTTGCCCCTGTAGCCAGAATGGAAGCCATCTGAATGTTTCTGGCCTTTGCTTGCTACCAAAACTTCAAAGTATATCAAATGGATGTAAAATCTGCATTTCTAAATGGAGACTTAGAAGAAGAAGTCTACATGGAACAACCAGAAGGCTTCTCATTGACAGACAAAGAAGACTATGTGTGCAGACTGAAGAAGGATTTATATGGATTGAAACAGGCTCCTCGTGCTTGGTACTCAAGACTGGATAAATATTTGCAAAAACAAGGCTTTAAGAGAGGCGGAGTAGACATCAATATATACATAAAATCCCATGAAAATGAACTCCTGATTGTTGTGGTATATGTTGATGACATTATGTTTGGAAGCAACAAAGAAGAACTAGCAAAAGGGTTTGCTGATGAGATGAAAACAGAGTTTGAGATGTCCATGATTGGAGAGCTCAGTTTCTACTTAGGACTTCAAATTCAGCAAAAGAACACAGGTACGTTCATCTCACAGGAAAAATACTTAAAATAAATGTTGAAAAAGTTCAAAATGGAGGACTGCAAACCTGTTTCAACTCCCATGATCACGGGATGCAAGCTGTGTGTTGATGACAGGGCGTTGGCACATAGAATTTGCGATTGCGATTAATCGCATCGCATCAGGTCAATCGCATCGGAGTTAAAGTGGAGCATCGGAACATCACAACAGAAAGTTGCGATTGCGATTAAGATCCAGACCCGACGGGCATATAAACTATGACTCATATATGTTTTGAGTTCCGGTGAACAGTGGTCAATCGCATCGGAGTTAAAGTGGAGCATCGGAACATAACAACAGAAAGTTGCAATTGCGATTAAGATCCGGCCCCAATGGGCGTATAAACTATGACTCATATATTTTTTGAGTTCCGGTGAAGAGTGGTCAATCGCATCGGAGTTAAAGAGGAGTAGTGGATCACATGCAACTAAAATTTGCGATTGCGATTGAAGATCGGACCCGATGGGTTTATAAACCACGACTGATATATGTTTGAAGTTTCATCATAACATTGAATAATCAGAATTGGAGCATCAGAGCATTGAGACATCGGTACATTCACATGGAAATTGCGATTGCGATTAATCACAATCGGAAGAGGTCGAGGAGTGATACATCGCATCGGAAAGATCGGCAAGTGGGCCCGTTAGGGCATTTTATGTATTAAAATTATCTTTCAGCAGTACATCGCCGGAAGTCACATATGTTATATAAAACGACAGTCTATTTGTTAAAACTTTGTATAAGTGTGCCGAGAGTTGAAATTACGATATATTTATATATATAAAAGGCGTTGTTATATATATATAAAACGTTGTTGCGATTGTATATAAATGTGCCGCGTGGTCTGTGGACCCACGGGCCTCGGCTTAAGGTGGAGGGCGATTATTAATATAATACGAATGCGATGTGTGCAATCACATCGGGCCATAAAACAAAGGCCGTGGTGTATGTATGTTCCACTTGCGGAACTCACCACATCAACAAGACACTTGCTGTGTAAAGGGTTGAAATTTTCCCAGATTTAATGTCAGCAGTTACATAAATACAGGGGTTACGCAGCAACCATAAACATAAAGGCATACAGAGGAAAGAAAGGGACAAACACAGTCAAAGAAAAGACAAATGCGTAGCTAGCCAAGAGGCTGAATGAGTTAGCTGGAATTTTCATTGTAATTGAATGTAAATGTTTTTTAATTGATTTATATTGTTGTGATGCATTAACAAGTCTCCGGAAGAGAACAAATATCCCACTTTAATGTTAAATTGATACCTACAGTTATATTTA
This sequence comes from Pinus albicaulis, assembly GCA_034641835.2. Classification (NCBI taxonomy): domain Eukaryota; kingdom Viridiplantae; phylum Streptophyta; class Pinopsida; order Pinales; family Pinaceae; genus Pinus; species Pinus albicaulis. The sequence continues at coordinate 1,245,144,327 of CM076581.1, read as the reverse complement.
TTGAATAAGAAGATAAAAGGAATGAGAAGACAAAAGCCAAAGAGTCATGACTGTTCACTCCAAATTATTTGTGAAATACAAACAGTCATGTGAGGAACTCTATAAATAATATCAACTGGATATGCATTAAAAAAAAAGAAAAAGAGAGAGAGTAAATATAGAGAAGGCAGAGTATAGAAGAGTAAGGCAGGGAAGATTAAGAAAAGAAAAGCAGGAAGAAAAGCTACAGAACAGAGCTGATATCTGAGGTAAATCAACAAACATTCAGTTTGATAAAATTGAGGAAGTTGGAGCTTCCCTATCAAGTTGCAGCTTGATAAAGTTTGTCGATTATGGTATTTGAGGTTGGAGACCTCACAGAAGGTTGGTGCACACCAGAAATTTGAAGGAGTTGGTGCTTCTATTACAAAAGTTGTAGCTTGCGAAATTGAGGTTAGATCATGCAGCCAGGTTGGTGCACAACGAGAACTTGATGGTGAGGTTGGAGCTTGCCTTTGCATCACAACAATAATAAGATGTGGTTTCTCCTTTATGGGTTTCCTCTTATATCTGGTGTCTCTATGCATGATATTTATGTGTTGATCGGTTAAATCTTCATGTCTACTTTGCTCTCATATTAAGTCTCTTTGTTATATTATATTAATACTTACTTGCTTATACTCGGATTACTCACATATTAAGTTGGACATGAAATAAAGGTGTAAATAAGGTTTAATGAAAAGTTTTAAAAGTCCATGAATGTGTTAAACTAATTCACCCACCCCTCTCAGTTTAACTAAG